>MU190199.1:19066-45240 GCA_016904865.1 Pissodes strobi | reverse complement strand
GAGCCTTTGCGGCTCAAAAATTAGCCTTTACGGCTCAGAAGATAAGTATTTGCGGCTCGAGAAATGAGTCTTTGCAGCTCACCAAATGAACCCTTGCCACTTCAGAAAGGATCATTTGCAGTATAAATGAGTCTCTATAGATCATATTAGTGATTCATTAATACGACTGAATTACGGTTTACTACCTAATTTGTCATACAGTACTTTCTTTAGAGTATCTATACGATGACCAATTTTCGGTTGTTCATTTCAGATGGTAACCTCATCCACATTCAAAAGTCTTGGAGAATTATACGACGAGCCTTCAGAGAATGAAATTCATGGAAGAATAAAGATTGCAGCAACAAAGTATCTGCCTGAAGGATGGGATCTAGATCCGGCCACTCTAAATAAGTTGCGTTTTTGTCTACCAGCAATTGAAATTGCTAGGGCTTTTGATCCAGAAGCTAGTTCGTTAAAAGAGAGACCATACAGCGACATGAAAGTTAAAATGTTTACTTGGCATTTTTGTAGGGGTCTTACACTTAGTCCTCCGTCTTTGGCCCTCCATTTAAAAGGTTCTGCATTACACTGTGAGCTAATCGCACAATCAGTCAAGGGTTTAAACTCTGTTCACATGACTAGAAAAGAAGCATAAAGGCTTCTTAACATAGACTTTTCCAAACCTTCTTCTAATTTAACGCTTTTTACGGATTTATTGCAATGTTGTAACGTCTTAATTGTTAATGAGGTGACACCAACTAGGGTGACTCATACCAGTAGGACATGCATAGACAACTTTCTATGTACTGTTGATTTAAATTGTGATATGTCTGTTGTGAATTTGGGAGTTTCAGATCATTACGCGCAAATTTTAAGAATCAAATTAATCAATGAATCTGAGAAGTGTCTGAATAATATATGTATGTACTTATAGGAGAAATTTTAACAGAAATAATATATCTCGTTTTGTGAATTCACTAAGAAGAGAGAGCTGGCAATGCGTTTATTCACTCTTCAACTGCAATGATGCATTTCAATCTTTTTTGGACACACTTATTTATTATTTTGATATAACTTTTTCTAATCACCGGTATCCTATAGCCAAAAATAAAATTCATAAATTTACCTTATCAGCAGATCTAAGCGAACTTAAGGAAAGAGTTAGTCTTTATGCAGAACTCGCTAGGTATGATAGAAAATACAGAGAGTTAAGTTCACAGCGGACTAGATTGTATAGGGGTGAATTGAAGAGAGCACAAATTAGACATTATGATGAACGCCTTGCTACTTCTCAAAATAAATCGAAGACTATGTGGAAACCTATTAACCAACTTCAGAAAAAGCACACTGGTGACAGTATTGTTGAGGTGGTTAGAGATGGTGTTAGGCTTCCGGATGGCATAGCGGCGGATGAATTTAATGATCATTTTATTGGGTCAGGCCATTTGAATAAGACTGTGGATGTACATTTTCTTGAATCAAATATCCCTTTACAGGGTGTTACTATGTTTTTGCGTCCTCTGTGGGGTCCGGATGTCTGTAAACTCATAGATATGCTTAAGACTTCCAACGCCAGTGGATATGATGAAGTGTCCAACAATTTGTTAAAAAAATGTAAGACTGAATTATCTGAAGTACTTGCTTTTCTGATGAACTTGTCAATCGAATGTGGTACGTTTCCTGATAAGTTGAAATTAACTACTGTAGAGCCACTATATAAGAATAAGGGAGACCCTAATGATTATACAAATTATCGACCTATTAGTCTTCTAACTAGCATCTCTAAAATATTTGAACTCAACATGAAAGAACAATTATCACATTTTTTGAACGTTAATAATATACTCTCACAGGCTCAACATGGTTTTACAAAAAATAAGAGTACAGAAACAGCGCTCAAAAATATCGATGCATTGGATAGTAGACTGGCAGTTATAGGTCTTTTTATCGATTTTTCTCGCGCCTTCGATTTTGTCCACCACGGATTACTGCTTGCCAAGTTGGGCCGCCTCGGGGTAAGAGCCTTGCCATTAAAATTATTTAAGTCGTATTTAGAGGGAAGGTCTCAAATTGTTCAACTTAATAACATATCTAGTAAAATTAATCAAATTCAGCAGGGTGTTCCTCAAGGATCAATTCTCGTACCATTGTTGTATCTCATTTACTCTAATGATCTAGTCAATAATTATATTAACAATTTTTCCAATAATGTTCAGGCAATTTGTTATGCTGACGACACAAATATTTTAATTTTCAATGAGTCAAAAAATGACCTTACTCTTGATGCCGAAGCTGTCTATCAGCGAGTTGTGTTCTGGCCCGAGAAAAATTTCCTAAATATTAATGAAAACAAAACGGTAATAATGAACTATATATTACGGGGAAATAGTGACGACAATATAATTCTTTTTCGAGGCTCTCAGGAAGAAGTTAAAACCAGTGAAAATACAAAAATGTTGGGAATATTATTTGTGGATCATAGACTTAGCTGGGAACCTCATGTTGATGCATTGTGCGTAAAATTACGTAAAGCCTGTTATGGTCTTAATTTTCTTTCCTGTAATTGTAGCACTCCAACTCTTTTATCTCTTTATTATGCTAATTTTCATACCCATTTAAGATATGGTATTTTGAATTGGGGATTAAGTGTCTATGCTGACAGAGTTTTTTTGATCCAAAAATATGCAATTCGGATAATGGCTCGTCTAAAATTTAGATAGTCATGTCGTGATTCATTTAAGAAACTAAAAGTTCTTACATTAGTTGGAGTTTATATCATGGAAGTATCTGTCTTTGTTTATAAGAACAGATCTCTATTTACGGTCAACCAGGTTATGCATGGGCATGATACCCGTGCTAGAAATTCATTGGCTCCTGATCACCATAGAACAGCGAGTTATCAGAGAAGCTTAGGGATGCAAGATTTTTAATTTCCTTGACATGGATATAAAGAGTTCTCCTAATATTAATATATTCAAAAAACGGCTAAAGAAGGTATTATTGAACAAAAATTGTTATACCATTGATGAATTTTTTAGTGTATGAAACATACTTATGTGTCAGTTAATGTCTTGTCTAGTTTTAGTTAAGTATAATAAGTTTCTTTTTGACTACTTTCATCAATTACTGTGTCATCACTTTTTAATTGAGGAAATATATCATTTAAATAAATAAAAAAATAAATTCTTGGCGACACGTCTGAATCTGCATCAGAAAAAAGCAGCCAACTCTCTTCTTCACGGAAAGGTGCGAGAAAAGACGTTCGTTTATCAGCTCTTGAGGAGGAAGCTAGAGCCACTAGATCTTTACTGCATGAAATTTTGGGTAGACTGGATGGAAGGGTGAAAGAAGAAAAAGGAGTAAAATATATAAGTTCAAGCGATGGGGATGAAGAAATGGAGGAAGAGGGAGAGGAAGAGGACATGGATGTTTCTGAGAGTAATACAGCTTCGTGGAGAGCTCCCCTGATTTCGTTACTCCGCGGACTCAATCTTATTTTGATTTTACGCCTAGAACTAAAGAGCAAGAACCGACTGTTCCCAAACCGAACGCCGAGATTAAATCGCAAGGTATATCTTGTTAAAGATTGGGGGAATCATTGTGGGATAAGATAAGATATGCCGATGTTCTGAAGAAATTACATGCTTCGCCAGTGTTCAGCGCATTATCTCTAAACCCACAGTTAAAACATTTGTGGCCCTCAAATCCGCATTCGGTTTTTTTTTTAGAGAAGACAGAGGGATCCTTACTTACGTGTGTTATTCGAAAGCCACACATATCTGATCATTTTGGACAGGAATTAAGAATCAGTGCTTTGATGGTTAAGCAAGGGCCAGTCTTTGCAAAAAAACGTTTTTTTACAGATCAAAACATTGTGAATTTCATAGGTTACCTTAATAATGAGTCCTGGGGGGAAGTTTATTCTGCAGATGGGGTTGATGACAGATACGACTGTTTCTATAAAACATTTTCTTTTTGTTTTGATAAAGCATTCCCAATTTGTACCTCTAGGGTCAAATGCTTATCGGAAAACTGGATAAGTAAAGAAATTAAAAACTACTCAGAGTATATTAAGGATCTTTATGTCTGGTACAAGCAAACAAATAGTCTAAAAGTATATTTACACTATAAAGAAGAAAAAAAATCATACAGAAAATATTTGTTAGATTATAACAGAGCTATAAATCAAAATAAAATCGCAAATTCAAAAAATAAATCAAAAACAGCTTGGAATATCTTTAATAAAGTCACTAACAAAAAAATCTGAAAATAATATAACAATTAAATTAGATAATACAACAATAAATATCCCCTCAAATTGTAGAAATATTTAGTCAACAATTTAATCTTTTGACTAATCAAAACAACTTAAATTTTACTCAAACATAAAACAACATTCCCACAATATTTTTAAACCCAACAGATTATCAGGAAATTTTTCGGCTCTTGATGAATTTGCCCAACAAATTCTCATGTGGAAAGTTCTTAAAAATGTTGCCGAATTTATTTGTAAACCATTAAGTAACATTATAAATAAAGCTTTCTCTACAGGTATTTTTCCTAAAGAGCTTAAAAAAGGGAAAATTATCCCAATTTTCAAAAAAGGCAACCCCAGAAATGCAGGAAACTACAGACCTGTAACTCTATTAGCCTCCTTCTCAAAAATTTTTGAAAGAGCTCTGTATGACAGAATTTTTGATTTTTTAAAAACGCATGCTCTCCTTTCGGAACATCAATATGGCTTTGTGCCACTCAGGTCAACTGAGCTGGCTATATACACAGCAGTAGACCATATCGTTGGACTGATAGATAGCAACCATAAAGTTGCTGGTCTTAATTCCGACCTGTCAAAAGCATTCGACATGATACATCATGGCCTGTTGCTTGGAAAACTCAGCTCGGTTGGACTCTGATAGACAGCTATTTGAAGGATAGAAAGCAAGTAAAAAGCATCACTCAAGATGGTAAATCCAATTTTTTCAGAACCAACAGCGGTGGAGCAGGGTGTTCCTCAGGGGTCTATTTTGGGACCACTTCCATTCGTTCTGTACGTGAATGGACTTGCGGGAGATCTGTCGGAGGGCCATGTGTGCCAGTATGCTGATGACACATCGGTTATATTGTCTAATACCTCTGTGGCTGGTCTCTCGGGTGCGTGTTCGGGTACAGTGAGTGAGATGAAAGATTGGTGTGTAAGTAACTCGCTGAAACTTAATACAGATAAAACTGGTGTCATACAGTTTAGTAAAATTAAATCAAATGAATCGGTATATGTCAAGGGAGAAAATAGAACCATTCCAATTGCAGAGTCCTTTAAGTTTCTTAGGGTACATCTTGATCCATTGCTAAACTGGAATCAGCATTGTAAGATCCTTATTTCCCGTCTTACTAGTAAGTGGCCCTTGGCACGCAGACTCAGGGATAATCTGTTGACTGAGACAATTAAACTTTATTATACGTCATGTATTCAGTCAATATTGAATTATGGTATCATATTTTGGGGGTCCTCTAGTGAAGCTTTGGGTGTTTTAGGGCACAGAAGCGCATTATTCGATGTGTTTTTGGTCTCTCACCCAGAACTAGTTGTAGGCCATATTTTGTAAAACTGGGAGTCTTGACTGCGCCATCATTATATTTCTTGGCATTGGTCCTGTTTGTCAGGAACAAACCTGATCTTTTCCAGAGAAACGAACAACACTATGCAGAGCAGATGTCAATGATTACTAGGGGTCATGGTGACCTGTGCATTCCTCTACACAATTCAGCTTTTTTTGAAAGAGGGCCACAGCTCAGGGTAATAAAAGCATACCGCTCGCTGCCAGAGTGCATTAGAGAGATAAGCAGTATCATTTCAGTAGGTAATATTTGTAATTGTCTTTTTATAATCTTGTAGATATAATGTACGTATATGTCAGATATGTCTTTTAATTCTTTGATAATTCTCAAAAGTCTTGTTTTATTGAAATTGTCTAATTCTCTGTCTGTTTTCATTTTAAAATTGTTTAAATTTTACCTTTTTATATTTTATGAATTCAATTTTAAATATATTTTATGTTTTAGTTTAATACAAAATTACATCACAGCACCAAAATGGTGCACCATTTGACATTGCTTTGTGATTTTTAGATCATTTTGTTGCCAATAAAGGATATTATTATTATAATAATAATTATTATTATTATTATTATTATTATCCTCTGGCACAATTAGTCATGGCCTATTGCTACAAAGATCTGATTTTCAAACAGCTTTAAATAGAATTTTAGAAGCCTGTCCTGACGGAGCTAATGCAATAACTACGGAGTTAGCCTGGAGAAGATTCTGCTTTTAGACAATGCTCCGATGATTTGCTGCAATATGTTTGTGGGAAAAGAGCTGAGGCAATAGAACTGAGAAGAAAACTTCTTTCTCCATTGCCTTCTCATGCTGTTTTGGCATTAAATAACATTCCTCCTTCAGAGTCCGCGCTCTTTGATGATTCTAAAGTAGAAGAATTATTCAAAACGCAAGGGTTTAACTCTCAAGGCCTCTTAAGAGGAACTATCCTTTTGCCAGGCAGTATAACAGGGCACACAAATACCCTCGTAAATCAGTCAAAAAGACCCAGAAGCCTCACTACAATAAAGATAGACAGAGACCTTCAAAGAATATTCCGACTGCTTCCTATGCTTCTATACACCATGACAGAAGTCAAAACCAGGCTTCAGGTCGAGTTTTACAGTATGAATCCAGAAAACTGGGAGCCGGCCAATTAAAATAATATGTCCAAAATTAGGAGGCAGTCGCGGCCCCGAAAGTGCTGCTGAGCATGACCACAGGCTATTCAATTCCTTTCATAAGGAAACCACCGCTCATTCCCTTTTCAGAGGAATTTTGCAACAGAATGGAAACAACAATCAATGACAGCATGTCGCTAGAAATTTTTAAAATGATAGCCACTGGGGTCTTAAAGAAGGCTCCGTGCAATCTGGAATCGAGTTTCCTGTCAAAAGTGTTTTTAGTTCCAAAGAGAGACGGGTCGAATTGCCCAATTTTCGATTTAAGGCGACTAAACCAATTTCTACATCTAAAAAAAGTTTTGCTTGTTAAACCATCACAAGGTTCCAGAGTTTTTACAAAATCAAGTTTACATGGTGAAGTTGGACGCATCACAAGCGTATTTCTACATTCCTATTTTGGCAGTCTCAATTCAAAAAAAAAAATTCTGCTTGACATGCCTTCCATTCGGGCTTTCAACAGCTCCTCTGGCTGTTTCCAGGATTTCCAACTGGTTAGGAAGTCAGTTAACAATCAGATCTATAAGGGTAATTGTTTATCCCGATGATTTTCTTCTAGCTAGCCAAAGTAACGAGGAACTGGAAAGGGACGCGTATATAGCAATAAAATTTCTCACAGATCTTGGATGGAAAATCAACTATAAGAAATCGACCTTACACCCAACTCAAAAGATAGAATTCTTGGGCGTAGGCTGGGATACGCAACTGGGTCAAAAATATGTTCCTCAAGAGAAAATAGATTCTATAAGAAAAAAATCTACAACGTTAATTCAGTCGGGTGTTTGGCAACAAGCGAAATCAATTCTTGGAAGCCTAAATTTCGTTGGATTCGTAATACCTTTGGGTCGGCTTCACAGTCGCTGGATTCAGATTGCCAGCCATTAGTAGTCAGAAGATGCGCCAAAAGAAATGTTTTCTATCCCCTTAAGAGCTCCAAGATCTGAAATGGTGGTCAAACAACCTGAATCAGAAATCAGAGATCTTTCTTCCGAGAACGGACGCCTTTTTAACCACAGACGCTTCCGAAATGGGCTGGGGAGCTCATCTTCTCGACGAGGAGATGAGTGGAACTCGGACAAGAAAACAAAAATCATGGCACACAAACAGAAAAGAGCCGTTTGCAGTTTACAGAGCCATAAAGTTATACAAACAGAGGCTCAAAGACCAGACAGTTTTGATCCAGTCCGACATTCAGGCAGTAATTGCTTACATAAGAAATCAAAGGGGTAGCAAATCGCGGAATCTCTTATTAATGACAAAAAAGATTCTTATGTTGGCGAACCAATTCCAGATCCGGATCCTAATACGACGTATTCCAGGAATATACAACTGTGTAGCGGATCATCTGTCTCGCCACAGACCTCTGCCGGATTGGCATTTGAGAAAGACGCTTACGTTGAAGATCTTTTCCAAATGGGAATGGGGCCTTCCAACTGTAGACCTGTTTGCGACCAGAAAATCAAAGGTTGTAGCCAATTACGTCAGTCAATTTGCGGGAGATTCGGCGGCAATGTTCATCGATGCGTTCAGCCGGAGATGGGACTTCAAACTTGCATGGGTGTTTCCTCCTCCGGCATTAATTTTGAAAACCTTGCAGCATCTCAACAATGTCAGAGGAATTTATATCCTAGTTGCTCCGAAATGGCGACTTCACCTGGTCGACACAGTCAGCAACCGTCCTACTCCTCAAGTCGAAAAGTTATCTTTGGAGGCTTGGAAGATTCTAGGTGGAACTTATATATCAATGGTTGGCATTTTAGCGATATAGATCTGCTTCAAAAGTCTTGGAGGCCTGGTACCTTAAAGACTTACTCCGCTGCTTGGAAGAGGTGGACGGAATGGGCTAAACAAAAATTTATTCCAATCAATAGCCCTAGTGCGGAAGATGTGGCACTTTTTTTGAGCTACTTGCATCAACGTAAGGGGTTGTCGTATAGTACAGTTCTGATAAACAAATCAGTAGTAGCTTCTTCTGACCCAGTTCGTCGTGGTGCGATTAGTAGTCATTCGGTTGTACAGCAAATGCTTAAAGCTATAAATTTGTCACAGGTCAAGGTGAATAAGTCATTAATTTGGGATATAAATATTTTAATAAACTGTTCAAAGCTTAACCTTCCAAATGAGAAGTCTTTTTCAAGTCTCTAGACACTTAGCTTTATTGCTACTTCTGGCTTCGGCTTCGGGCAGACGCATTCATGACTTAACTTTGCTGTCTCTTGATGCTAATTACTTTCAAAATTTTAATTCTCATATAGTTCTGTGGCCTAGATTTGTCTCAAAGACAGATTCAGCTACTCACAGGCAATCAGGATGGAAAATAATTAGAAATTATTTTACGGGTTTTGATAAAAAAAATTTCGGAAAAGAGGTCCCGCTTCAAAAGCTGCGCCTTATAATTATATTAATAGCTTTTCGTCTAGGAGTGAGTTGCCTTCGTACGACAAAATCAGGAGTAGGCAAAAGTTGACGAAATTTTTTGGTGCTACATGCTACTTCATCTGATGATGGAGGTTTAATGGTGGTTGCATGCATCATTTTTATCTTTGGACTCTCTGAAACATATTTATTTGAAATATCCGTAAGAATATCATCATTTTTGGCAACTGATGAATTTCCTTCATTGAAAAATAAGTTTTATATTCATTTTCATTTCTGGATAAAGTGACCGTTTTGACGCTTTTGTCTGCTTGATTTTTTATGGGAGACTTATCAGTCCTGGTTAGGACTACTTGTTCTCTTTATTTTTTTAGCTAGAGCACTTAACGGTAATTCATCGTCTGATGAATCATCGTCAGTATTTTTTTGCACGACGACAGTCTGATCAAGGTGCTTAAATGTCAGCATGGATGGGGCAAATGCTACTTCCGGGTTTAGTGAAGGGTCAAATGGGAATATTCCAGTCGATCTAAATCCACTTTGTATGTTTGAAATGCTCATACATTGCTTCCAGACTGGATCTAAAACTTTCCCAAAGTTATCTTTCTTCAACGTTCTAGAAGCAATTGAAATTTTGTCCCAATAACCCAATAGTTCGACATCCCAATAATGTTTAAAAGCTCTAAAAACGGTTGGAATTCGTGGGTGGTATTGGATGGTAAACAGTAGAGAAAAATTTCGTATTTTTGAGCAGTATCCACAACTGAAATATCCAGGTGGCAGGAGGCACCATCCAAAATTAATAAAACTGGACCAGCTGGCTTAAATTTTGAAAAATTATGCATCCACCGCACAAAAATATCTCTGGTCATGCTACCTTTATTGGCCATTTCAACTACAGAACCATGAGGAAGATTATTCTTGTAGCTTTCTTTTATCCTTAACCCTTTAAATATTATCATTGGCGGAACTGCATAACCCAACGCACTTACACATGCTACTACAGTACAATTTTCTGCGTGTTCGTTAGAAATGAGATGAACACGACGTGATCCCTTTTCAGCAAGAAATGCTTGATTATGATGCAGGATTAGCCTGCAGCCCTTTTCATCAATATTGAAGATACGCTCTGGAGACTGTTTGATGCCAAGCTCAGCTAAAATTGATTCCAACTTATTAAAGTGATCTTGACCAATTGCAGGATTTAATTTTTGGGCTCGTGCTGGATTTAAATTTCGAGCTCTTCTTTGAGAGAGATTGTTGTGCCTTCTTAAGAATGATTTATACCAATCATATCCCGACATTTCCCTTTCATTAGCAAATTTATGATGAATATTGTTATCTACCCAGTATCTAAAGACAATTCTTCTCAACGATTTTGGAGTTATAGGGACACCCATATTAGCCAGTCGTAGAGTTCTAGTAACGAGAGCTTGCTCCTCTTCTTCCGACAAGATGCTTTTTCTTCCTAGTTTTCTTTTACAACTTCCTGATTTAAGTATATAAAAGCGAAAAATTCTCTGGGAAAAAGTTAGTTTTAATATAATCTTCACGCGTAGCACGTCTCCCTGCTCGAAAATATGGGAAAGTTAGTCTGGAAACAATCTTCACGCGTGGTAGCACGTCATTCTGTCTGAATGGGACTCGGGAAATTTTTAGTATAAATTTATTTTTCAAATCTGTTACTCTGTATTGACCAAACTGTAAATAGTGTCTCGAAGTACTAGAGACTCCTGGAAGTTAAATAAGTAATTAAGTAAATTCATTTCGTGGGCTCGAAAAGTAATGTAATGAAACGTTGTTTGAAATTCGTCACTCGTCGAGGAAGAAGGTGGTCTAAAAGCTATTAAGGCTAGGATAGCAGGTTTCGGATTAACATTAAGTCCTAGACAGTAAGTTTAGTTTTAAATCATAATGCTTAGGGTGCCGGTATATTTGGAAACATTTATTGTTGTATGTCTTCGGGAATTTCATGAGTATCCCATTAAAACAATTCAATGCTAGCGTCACTCTTTATTTTATTTATTAGGAAATGTAGATTTTGTTTGTACCATAATCTTTGATTGAATTAAGCTCCATGGAAAGTTTGATACAAAGTAAATCACTGCGGTCAAGTATTAATGTTACTAAATTTTCTTTTAATATGCCATAACTGATTGTATGGCGAACTTTTAAATACCTAAGTCATATCAGAAATTACTTGAACAAATTTGAGCCAACCACTGATCAATTACTATATCATCAAATATAAAAATGTTCCCTTAAATTCGAAATCTCATTTATTATTTTAAACGGAAAGTAATTTGACCTACGCTCATTTAATTATAACTAAGATTAGAATTGAGTACTGGAAAGTGAAAGGAAGTTACTGACAACTAGGTAGAGAAATAGGGGTTGTTGCCCATGTTGTCTAGGTAAATTATTTTCAACAAAACAGCGTGTCGTCAACACACTGGTACTGCGGACCTGGTTTCAGAAAATGAACAGAAGTTGAAGAAAAGGCCGAAAATACAGTAAGTAGGTAAAGGGGTGAAATCGGCGTTCATTACACTGTCAATAAATGAATTTCGACATAGGAAGATTAAAAAATATGTTATAATTACGGATTATGCTACATATTATTGTATAGTATAATTGTAAGTACAAAATATGTTACAATTCGATAATTATACAATAATAATACAAGTACCAACATCCCAACTCTTATAACAACATATAAGATTATAACCAGAGTATTATTTATTAAAATTTTGAATTATAATACCAAACATCAATAAGGAAGATTAGAAGACTGGTTTGTGAAACGAAGAAAATATTAATTCTATTGTCAACTAACATAAAATCATACAGTGGAAAGTTTGAACTTAACCATGAAACTCAATTATAAAGTGTTATTAGTTAAAGTATAAACTGTTATGATTAACCTTGTTGACAATACAAAACAATACTCGAATTAGAGGTCAAAGTCTGGTATAAAAAGCTGCTACAGACTACAGACTTTGATCTTCAGTGCGAACTACCGAAAGGGAAAAGCCACTTTGATCAGGCACGCCTTAAAAGTGAATCAGTGAAAATTAATAAACGCCATAAGGCAAAGTGCTATTTAAATTAACTACATATAAAAAGTAAACTACGTAACTAAACATTCAAATAATCTATCCGCCTGTCAGTCTAATTGTAACAGCCCTTCAGGCCAGCTCTCCTTCTCTCTCGCTGCTGTTCGTGGTTAACATTTTCGCGAGGAATATCCCAGGGGACTTAGAGATATGCATTCCCGAATATTTTGGTAATACTTACAACCTTCTATACCCGACCTGAAGTTAATAAACCAAGCCTTTTTTTACACCGAGTGTTTCTATCCATCTCTCCCAACTACCTATATCTGAGCTCCGTCTTCTGAAAGAACACAGCGCAATTACTGCAACGAAGTCAGGTCCATAGGCAACAAGCGGTAGAAGCGTATATGTGACACTATTATGGAATTTTCTTCATTTCACAGTTTGGGTTAGCTCTCCTTTGATTACATAATTTTGGTACAAGTACATTATTCTGCTGACGTGCCAAATACACAGTCTTCTGTTATGATAATGTACATTAAATAACTTCTGACCGCACCCCAGGCTCGTCGCTTCACAGGTCGACAAGATTTTAGTAACACAAAGCAGATCTTTATTTTTAAAATGGAAATACCCTGCTAATGATTGGAAAAATATTCCTAAAGCCCTAACATGTATCACTTTTCAATAGCTCAATAAGACCCTTTTACATTTGCAGGTCGTCGAGCGGGAAGTCAATGTAATGAGGGGACAGTTACAAAGGATGCATTTTATAACAGGAAAAGTACCTAAACTGTGTTGTTTACAATAGCAGCCATAAAATTAAGATTAGAAATCAGTCTTCTGTTGAGTTTCGAAGTGAGAGGTTCTCTGTGTGTAGATAAGAATAGAAAGTGTTTTAAGGACGGAAATGTCGAGATAAACGCGCCGCAGTTGCAATCTCTCCTGACAAATTTTGTTATCTTTGTGGCGAATTTATGGTGAAATCACAAGCCACAAGCCTACTTGCTATATTTTGGTGTTTTAATTGGAGATCAAAACAAGCAGTTGTGCTGTGTTAGTTGTAGCGTATCATTGGTGCAGTGGATGAATGGGAAGAGAAAAAGCATGCCTTTTGCAGTCCCTATGGTATGGCGAGAAACCACTAATCATTTAGACGATTGCTATTTTTGCCTGACAAAGACTGAAGGTTATTTCAAAAAGGGAAAGCACAAGATCGACTATCCAAATTTGCGGTCTGCAATGCGACCTGTTCCTCATAATGCAGATGTACCAGTGCCGATCGTACCTTTAGATCCGCAAAATGTTGTTTTGGAAGATACTGGAGACAACGCATCATCAGGCAGCTCCGAAGAACAGTGCACCGACCCTACTTTTACCAGCGAATATTAACTACGATAAGAAGATTCACTCTCCACGGCGGCACGTCAACGGTATGTCTCCTTCCCCGCGCGAAAACTAGCATGATACTGGCATGTGACCTTTGGATCCGGCGCACACTGGTCGAATTTCTAGGAAAGCTGGCCATAATAAGGTTTACCAGAAATAAGACATAAAAGTTATTAAGTATTACACGTTTAATATATCGTGTTTTAGACAAATAATTGTTGAGTTTTTTTGCTCATCATCTGTATTTATATATAGGGAGTATCAATTATCACTAACGATAAAAATCATGTATAAAAATCATTTGTATATTCTTAAATCCTTTTAAAAAAGGATTTTGAAAATTAAGGGCTCCTTCGTTGTAAAAAAACGGTTTTAAATTTTTAATTCGATGATCCAAATTTTGTGTTTGCAACGGTTAATTCAGGAGTCTCACGAGCAAAATGAATGTTAAGCGGACGACAGAAACGCGTTGATGAGGGCCTGCAATTTTGCCATACATGTATTTCAGAGTTATCGCTATTTTTAAAAATTGATCTAATAGGGACGCAACTAGTAAAAAATATAGAAGCATCAGTGCAGCTGTTGTTCAAAAACACTTGCTTATATTCTGAATATCCGAAGGTAATATCAAAGCCATATTTACAAATTAAAACTAAATTATAAATTTTTATCTGCTGATTCAGCCAAAGTATTTATTACCTCTTTTTATAATAACATCAGTCTTGCATCAGCATGATTCTACCGAAATTTCACCTTCAGTTTCACTTACTACAATATTATGGGATTAGGGGTGGGCGACAATAATCGATTATTCGATTCACTTTTAAGAAATTACCGATTAATCGACTTATCGATTAATATTTCAGAAAATATCGATAATTGATTATTTCGATTAATCGATTATTCAGTTATTTGCTAAAATATTAAGAGTTTAATCGATTATTCAATTTCTAGCCCACCCGTACCGATGACTTTACAACAGATATAGCTTTTAAAATTCCAATTTAATAATGCGTTGCGTTAAGGGTAATTTAAACTTGAATTTAAATGACATTTGAAAATACTTTCAGTACAACATATGAAGCAAAAAAAAAACAGAGAAACGTAAATGCTCAAACAAGACAGCAGCAGGGAAAACTGCGCACGTTACAAATTTAGCCAATAAGGGATCCTCATTTCGACGCGTCATTTTCTGATAATCTGGCTACAGTTGTTGCACAATTAGGTTTAACACCAACACATAACCTCAACGGAGTGTTAGCACGTTAGCAGTATAGTACATCAGTCTTTATCTTTTTATTATGTATTTGGGCAAAACTATATGATAAGAAGGATCACTCTCGACGGCGGCATGTCAACGGTGTGTCTCCTTCCCCGCGCGAATACTAGCAGAATATCGGCAGGCCATGATACAAATAAAACAATCATGTTGGCAGGCGACCTTTGACGCGGCGGCCATAGACCAGCTCATCCTTTTGTCAGATTAATTTTCAAGCCTAAATTCTACAGTCGAGTCAATATTCGATATAAGATAATATCGCTATTTTTTTGTTGTATTGTATTACAAAATACGAATGAAATATACAGTAAAATTGTGCGAAACCTTTAACCAATTTTAAAATCACCCAAAACGCCAAAATTTAATTAAATATTAAAAGATGGGGCAAATTCGAGCAATATTTTCTTCTTGATGTCTTTTGTCAGAATATTAGTATTCGGAAATATGGTGAAATCGTTAACACAAAATCAAAATCTTTTAAATATTAGTTATTACATACCTTGAGTATTGTTATCAATATTAACTAATTAAAAACGTTAACTGATTTTTGAAACATCCAGTTGAATACAAACTTTATCAAAATATTTATTTGGTGATAATAATAAAAAAAACATAACGTAAGTTTGACATGGCGCTGCAAACAATTCAGAAGATATCAATTGTGTTTTTCCAATGCCAACTAGAGTATTAGAGTGCTATAAATAATTTCGTTATAAATTTGATTAAATATACCGCAAACGAAAATATCGTTTATGGCCAGCTTTTATTTAAATTCAACCTGTGTGCGGTGGAGTTTGCTGATCGTTACCAGGCAACGAAGAAAATCAACGACGATTCCTGTGTAGCGCTTTCTGGCCATTAAGTGGGCCTTCTTGTCGTAGTTAATATTCGCTGCTTTTACTTCAGGTCACAGTTCCGACGAGCCACATTTAATTGTTCAGAGTTAGTTAAATGATTTAGTACGTGATTTGGGGTTATCAAAGCATCAGTCAGAACTGCTTGGTTCCCGTCTTCAGGAATGGAACTTATTAGCCATAGAAACGAAAATTACGAATTTCAGAAACAGAAATGCTCCGTTTTCTGCATTCTACAGTATGGAAAATTCGTTGTGTTCGTGTACTGATATTGATGGTTTAATGCAGAAACTTGATATTAAGCATTTCCCCTTCTGAGTGGCGTTTATTTATAGATTCGTCTAAATACAGTTTAAAAGCTGTGTTATTGCATAATGGAAATTTAAAACCCTCTATACCAGTTGCCCATTCAGTGACGATGAAAGAAAGTTGGGAAAATATGCGCACTGTTTTGGATAAAATAAACTACAACACGTATAAATGGCAGATATGTGGGGACTTAAAAGATATAGGAATTTTACTGGGACTTCAGGGACGATTTACAAAATATTGCTGTTTTCTTTGTCTATGGGACAGTCGTGCAGTAATTCAGCATTATATAACAAACATTAGGCCAGGAAGACGTGAATTTCAACAGGGATCTAACAATGTTAAGTTTAGACCTCTTGTAGACCCCAAAAATGGCATTCTGCCTCCTCTTCACATTAAGCTTGGACTGATGAACAACTTTGTGAAGACTATGAATAAAGATGGTGATGGATTCAAATATTTAAAAGAAGTCTTTCCCAAGTTAAGTGATGCCAAATTAAGGGAAGGCATATTTATTGGACCACAAATCAGAAAATTGCTGGACGAGATTAATTTTACAGAGAAGCTTACCAGGCAGGAAGTGTTGTAAGAGGATTCTTGGGCAACAATAGGGATGCAAACTACCAACATTTAGTTAATGAACTTTTAGATGCCTACAAATCGCTTGGTGCCCGAATGTCATTAAAAATTAATTTCCTCCATTCACATCTGTAATTTTTTCCTGAAAATTTGGGAACTGTCAGTGACGAGCAGGGTGAAAGATTCCACCAAGATATTAAGACAATGGAAATTCGCTATCAAGGACGATGGGATCCAGTCATGATGGGTGATTACTGCTGGTTTTTGAAGAGAGAAGATATGACCCCCCATAAAAGGAAAAAAAAAATTTGATTAGTATTTTAAGTCAATATTTTTAATCTTTGGGTTTTTCTTAAATGTAAAGTACATTTAGTAGGTGTAAAACTAAATAAAGTCGATATATACGGTTAAAAAATCTTAAATATTTTTTTTCTATACACATCAGATAGTGTAACATTAAATGTAACATTACGTGTTACAACTTTTTTTCTCATTTTTGTATTTGGATACGTCCATTCTACCATAATATGCTATTCAGCTTTATGTTACATCCAAAAAAAAATTTTTTTGTCCACCTGTGAATCGTTCTGCAGAATTTACAGGTTTTCTACAGAAGGGTATGGTTTTAAAAGAGAAAAAATTTCATAAAGATCATGCTTTTTTCCGCAAAGACTGTTATGTAACCGAATGGTAGAACTATTGCATTCACCTATATGAAAAACTAAAACTAATTCTATGCTTTGAAACTAGAACTACACTACATCCTGTTTTACCCTTCATCATTGTATACATTTTCAAAGGTGGTATATATCTATAATAATTCATTTTGCCATAAATATCTATTGCGCCAACCTGCTTACAGTAATTGACCTGTTTATCAAGCGCAAGCCATTAAGTGGACAGAGTATACACAGACTTCTTGAAGGCATTCGATAGAAAAAAGGGGAATTGTTATACGAAATACGCTAAATTTAAAAATTAAGATATATTGTAGCTGAATGTATATTATTGCGAAAATTTTTATTTTGTGTTTATTGAATTGGATGGTAATTGATATACGAATGGCTGACGAGTAAAAAATAATTTTCGTCGAAATAGCGACGTGAAACCGACATAAAATCTACTAAAACTAAATACTTATTTGAGTCAGTTTAAATAATTCTACCATATAGTGAAAGTATCACCGTTTATAAGGAAATTATGTTTTAATGACACGCAATTTTGTTAAAAGCATTTCTGAGCAATCTAAAGATTACCTACTTTTGATTCAAGTACAATTTATCAACAATTCATAATGCACACTTACTTATCGGTATTTGCAATGAGGTTTAAATTATTTAAAGGAAAGTAAATAGTATTTGTTGGTACTTGTTACGCGCATTTGTTAAATATTCCACTTGGGGAAATCTAGTTTTACACGAGCCGTTGCTCAAACCTGTCCCGTGTCCCGTCAATGCGTCCGTAGTGGGAAAATGGAGGACTCCAAAGCGGCGGAGACAAGGAAAAGTACCAAGAAACCTCATCCTTATGTGGAATCGAACTTTTTATCGAAACTGTTTTTTACGTAAGTTTAGAGACGCGGAGTGAGTGAATATGTTTTATTCGGTGTGGGTTCTATAAGTATGATTCATGCACGCCAGTGCTAAAGGCTTGAAATTTAACGCTCGTTTCTTATAATATATGTAATATCATTGTTGTTACATGGTTGGAAAAATACATAAAAAAAAACGGTGTGTGCTTAAGACCACACGACATTGACATGGGATCGATAGCCGAAGCCTCCAAGATTTTTTTTTATTGGTTCCTAAAATCCCTTTGCTGAAGTTTTCTCTCCTGTGGTGTGGTATTAAGCATGCACCGCATTTTTTCTTATTCAAATATTTGCACTGCCAGAAAACGTGCGGTAAATCCACTTCAGGAATCATGCTAACTTATCTTACTGATTAGTTGGCGGTTCTGAAAACCTTGATGAGTCATATTTTGGTTAATTGGTAAGTTTGACTATGGCTATGGTTATCTTTTCAGAACCACCAACTAACCAATAAGTTAACATGATTCCTGAAATCAATGAAATTACCTCACGTTTCCTGGCAGTGTGCAAACACTTTATTTAAAAATAATAAATTATCATTCTAATAATTATTATGTAATTTTAAGCTATTTAGAAACAGATAAATATTTGTCGTAACTATTTGTTAGATAAATAGGAAGGTCACTAAAATACTTATATTAGTGAAATTCAAATTTGATGAAAACAAATAAATTAATTACGTGACTATACAAATACTATTTAGATTACAGTAGCACTTCGATTATCTGAGTTAACGTGGGCGTGGGCTTGACTTAACTCGGATAACCGAAAACCCTGTTAGCCCCAATTTATTAAATACCCAGTAATTTTTCTCATAAAATAAATACTAGACTTTCTTAGTCAATATTTTGTTTAAAAAAATAAAAAATACATTATGTAACAAGAACAACTAAGAAGGCATATCATGGGCTAGTATGATTATTTTAGTTTGCCCTTTTCTGGAGCGCCTGGCTGTTCCTCAATATACGTTAAAGCTTTCTCCAATGCTGCAAAACCATCTTAGTAACTTAACTTCCAAAGCTCTTTTTGGTGCGAAAGCAATCTGCCTTCAACCTTAGCCTTGTATTTATTTCCAGATGGATGTTCCCATTATTCATTAAAGGCTATAACAACGACTTAGTGGAAGACGATCTATATCCCGCCTTGCAGTCGCACGATTCCAGATATTTAGGCGATAAATTGGAGCGAGAATGGAACAAACAGCTGAGCAAGAAAGCGAACAATCCGTCGCTATGGAAAGCGCTGGCGAACGTCTTTGGAAAACAGATGTTTATTTTGGGACTATTTTATTTGATTATCGAAATCTTTGTAAGGTACGTAAAATAACCACCATATTTTGATTATTTTATTAAATTGGTGATCGCAACAAACGAACAGGCTCTTCCGTCCCTTCTTAACATTCTTAATAGGATTGTTGCCTCGCAACCCGTCCTGTCAATGATGCCAAAGTAAAAAAAAATTTAAAAAAATAGCACCTGACTTTAAAAAAACGGGATTTTGGCGAAAAAAATCCTATTATAGCAACATTTTCAGTTAAAATAGTATTTATATTCGTAAAACTCTTTTATGGGTTAAAAATAAAACAGGTGTTAATTATATTGGAACAGAGAAACAGTATTAAAATTCATATTTTAAGAACTCGTCTAGGCTGTAGAAGGCTTGTACATGAGACTTTCTAGAATAAAGACCGAAGGAAGAGTCAAGATCCCCAGGGCAACAAAAGCAGGCCTACAGTCAACCTGATAGGAAAGGCCTGCCACAATCCTGACTGCCCTACGCTGTAAAGAAAACACTCTTGAAGCCCCCGGACTGTGTCCCCACACAATAATTGCGTATGTGAGATGGCAGTGACATAAGGAGTAATAAGCCTGCTTAAGTGATGGTGGAGAAACACAGTTCGCCAGGCCCCTCAACAGTAATATGTTGCTTCCAAATTTAGCAATACAGGCATCGGCATGAGCATTCCGCCGAACCTCCGGCTCCAGATAGACCTCAAGAAATTTAACATTTTCAACAGTGCCCTCTGTATCCCCAATACGACATGAAAAAGGCATTTTCTGAGTTTTGGATGAATTTAGGAACAGTTTGTTACATGAGAACCACCGTTCAGCCCTCGAGAGTGCCTCCCTCGTCATACCCTCCGCCTCTGCATTAGTCCCAGCAGAGCAGGTAACTGTGGTGTCATCAGCGAAGAGGACAAAGTGCAATACAAGGGCGGCCCAGGGTAGGTCATTGATATAAATCAAAGACAACAGAGGTCCAAGGACCGATCCCTGTGGCACCTCAACGCCCAAATGCCTCTCCCACGAATCAACCCCACCGACCCGAACCCTGGTACCGTTCACTGAGGTAACTTTTTATAAGAGAGACACTTTATGTGTCAAAGCCATAATGAGACAGTTTCTTCATGAGGATGTCGTGGAAGACATAATCGAAGGCCTTACTAAGATCGCAAAAGCCAGCGGCCACTGAGTCACCTCTCTCAAAAGCATCATAAATGTAACTAGAAAGATCTAGAATACTCAGGTTTCTCCGGAAGCCAAACTGCCTATCAGTGAAAAGGTTGTTCATTCAAAAAACTGGGCAATTCTGGTAGCCAGACATTTCTCAAACATTTTTGAGAACAGAGGAAGCAGATATATTGGTCTGTAGTTAGAAACGTCATCCACTGCACTTTTTTTAAAGATTGGCACAACAGTGGCATGTTTTAGGATGCTTGGAAAAGTGCTATTTCTTATACATTGATTAAATAGTCTGGTTAGAGGTGAAACCAACAAATCCTTTACGCTTTTAATGAAATCAACAGTAAAGCCAAAAGGATCCTTCCTTTTTTTATTTTTTAAGTTGCTGATTATATCCCTTACTTCAATGAATGTGACTTCAACAAATTCAAATGGAGGAATTTGGTTCTGCATCTCAGAGGCAATGGTGGAAAAGAAATTACTGAATGTATCTGGTGGTATAGAAGACTTACCAACATCCCTATAGTTTTTACCCCTGTAGGTGTTGAGTATCTGCCACATTGTATTAACAGGGTTAGAAGAATTGTTTATAAGAGTGTCATTCGCAGTAATTTTTGCAGCTTTAATGGCACTCCGGTAAGTTTTCCTCCGTTCTGTCAATATTGATTTAAATTGGGGGATCTGATATTGGTGGTACAGCTCAGCCCACATTCTCACATCTTCCCTCTGTGCTCTCAGGTCTGCATTAAACCACCCCTCACAATGACACCTATCCACCCTCTTGTTGAGATATTTTAGTGGAAAAGCCCTCTCATATGCTTCCATGAGATAAGCTACAAACATGGAGAATTTATCATCAATGGGGATATCAGGATCATCAATGAACTCCCATGAAAGAGCCTCCACCAGATTAAAGAAATGAAGCTTACCCAAACCCGTTAATGGCCTGCAAAGCATCCGCCCAACAGCCGGAGTCTTCTCAGTCTCCACAAAATGAAAGTCTACAGTCTGGCCCCGTTGATCTGACTGGCCAGTCTCCACGATCTCCGCCAGGCACTCATCAGCACTGAAACTCGCGAATACATTATCGAGGCAGTTGTTTTGCCTGGTGGGATCATAAATTAGCTGTGTTAGTCCAAAGGACTTCATTAGGCAAGAGAGATCAATGCACTCACGAGTCTCCGTACCAAACAAAACATTAAAATCACCAGCAATGATCAAGATCATGTTAGCTCCACAGCCCAGACCATTCAGAGAACATTCAAGTACATCTAAGAATGTTGTAAAACAGCCTGAAGGTGATCTATAAACTGAAACTACATAAACTTTATATTTTGGTACATAAATACAACACATTTCAATGAAATTCGTAATAGACATATTTCCTACAGTAACTACCTCTTTGCACTCTAAATCCTTCCTTGATAAAATAGCAGCTCCACCTCCCCTACACTGCCCCACGATATCACTGGAGACGATGCTGGACCTTCTTCCCCTGCATTTAAGCGTGAGGAGGGAGGCCTTATTAAGCGCGTTCAGAGTAATCCAGACCCAATCAACTAAGTCAGGTGATCTGACTGGCCATCTAAAGATTCTGGACACAATCAGAGTCGAATCGCTGGCCAAACCAACAGACCATATGCCAAAGACAAGGGATTTCCAACGCTCCTTTAAGGTGATCATAAAAGATCGCCCAACAATGAGAACACTACAGCTCGAACGAGGTACATTGGTCTGGTACACAGATGGATCTAAAATGGAACAAGGGGTCGGCGCCGGGGTTTATGGTCCTAGATGCAGGATGTCAAAATCTCTAGGTAAAGCCCCATCCATATTCCAAGCAGAGATCCATGCCATTGAACTGTGCGCCTCGGAATGCATCAAAAGAAAACCGAGAGGCGCAACCTCAGCCAAATATACTATCCGACAGCCAGGCGGCTTTAAAGCACTAGCTTTTAAAGCTTGCCTGGGAATGCCGGAACGCTCTTAACCAACTGGGCAAACATAACAGAGTCACTCTGTTGTGGGTGCCAGGGCACGAAGGAGTGGAAGGCAATGAAATTGCCGACCAATTGGCCAGAGAAGGAGCACAGAGTCCATTCTACGGACCTGAACCATTCTGTGGCACTACCAGAGGACACCTCGGAGAGGACCTCAATAAGTGGGAAAAAGGCCGAAAGAGGCCTACTGGAGAAACACTCCAGGACAACGACAGGCGAAAAGATTCATATCGCACTCGCCTGAATACACTAAGAAGCTACTAGAACTAGAGCTCCATAAAAACGATCTAAGACTGGTCACGAGCTTCCTAATAGGTCATGGACCATGTAGATACCATCTCCACAACATGGAAAAGACTGAGGATCCACGTTGTAGATTTTGCAACTCAGCAAACGAAACTGCGGAACACATTCTTTGCGAATGTAGAGAACTGACCCGCCAAAGGCTAAAATATCTGGAAGGAGTAGCATGTAATCCCAAGGATATTACACAACTAGTCCCTAGAAATATCCTGAACTTCGCGAACGAAAAGTGCAGGCATTTCTGGGAAAATCTAAAGCAGGGTAGTCACAAAAGACCTTTTAGGTCTAAGTGAAGAAGGGCTGAAAAGCCGAGCGACCCCTTTACATACAATACAATACAATACAATCCCCTGCACATAGATCTACAAAAGATTGCGCATGGCATAAAATCAGCAACTCGGAGAGAAACAAATTCACCTTCCTCCAACCAATGCTCCGTCAAGCATACTATTTGGGTGTTTTTATCGCAGACCAGTGCCTCAACCTCAGTTACTTTACTTTTTATTGAACATATCTTAGGCGCCCAGAATTTTCCTCATGCCTGGAACATCCTTGGGATGATTTGGGCACTGTAAATTCGTAAAATGGTTTATTAGGATTCCAGTTGGCCAAATACCACCATTCATTATTAGCTCCTTCTTTTCCATAGGTATACCCACGTTGAAGGATGCTTTCACATCATCCTTTCTGGTAACCATTTTGAATCATTTCACCCTATGGCCTAAATCCATTTTCTTCAGAAAGACTAGTATGCCATTCTCCTTTGTTCCTGGATCCAAGTTTGATATGAAGAATCAGGCCAAATCGGGGTTTTTAGGAGGCAAACTTGCTATTTTTAGATTTGCCGTGTTTTCGTTTGAACCCTTGACGGGTGCTGGACGTTTATTGCTATTCAATCTCTTGGACCGTTTTCTTGAGACTCTTGCCAAATATTATCTTCCTGTTGGGTAGATTCCTCTCCCCGGATCCGACCTAGAAGTCGTTTTACAATGAGCTGTCTGACTGGGAGTTTGTTTAACATTTTCCCATTTATTTTCTTGTTTTGTTTTTGGAGATGAAATGTCAACGTCAACAACGTCTGATTTTGACTTTCACAGTTTAGTCACTTCCGGCGATTTTGGTTTGTTTGAACTACTTTCGACGTCGCAATTTATAGAAGGAATTGAAGGAATTTCGCTAGAACGTAAAGACATAGATAATTCCGATATTTAGGCCATATTAGGCATGCACGGTTTCGCATCGAAAATTTAGCCCTATCCCTAGATGCCTGTCATATTTGCACCAATCACAAAGGACTTGACTTTCAACGTTTGACAATGTTGTCATTAATTTCATTCTATACTTTGTGACTGGCTGACTGGTAATACAAAAAAATAAAATAAAAATTAAAGTAAAGAGAGAAATCTAGGAAAACGTACAATTTTTACATTCACTTCCGCTTCGTTCTCGGTTGAATCAATACGTGTCGGGTATCGGCTCTCCGTCGCCATATTGGGTGACCCGTGGTAATCGTTCAGGGACCGTTTGGGCTCCCCGAGGAAGAATCGGACGTCATAGCCAAGATAGTCCGTTCCATAGATATTTAGCCAGAGAAATACCAATTCACGCCGGTATCCAGGCCGGGGGCAGCCGGATGTTGACGTGGAACCATTTCTATACATGTGTCGTTCATAGATTAGGTATAGTTGTGTGCAAGAGTCGGGAATCACCAGGGGCACAGGCCCGTCTTACTGGTGGTTCCCACCGCAGATACAAGGCCCCTCAAACTGGAGTAACGTGTAACACAAGCAGAAGGTTAGCTCTGCCTCTGTCTAAGAGCCGCAAGAGGGGTGTGCTGGCGAATTGCCTCGTAGCACAGCCATTTGTCCCCCGAAAGAGGGACTCAATTTGAAGGCAGGAAATAAGTTTTAGGTTATAAAAATGTATTTTATTTCCGGCTGACACTTTACCACGTGACTACTACAAATTAATTTGATTTAATATTTATTCATATGCCAAATAAACATGGGGACTTCTAAATCTCATGATTCTCATGTTAATGGTCCAAACCCGCGCGCGCTCTACGCGTTAGAACCTGCTTGATGCAGCAGCGATCTCATAGATGGCGTAGAGCTAAACAAAAAGAGAATGTCGTCGTTATCGCCATCGGCCATATTATTAGTAACAAAAATCCATAAATATTCCGTTTTGTGCGAATGAGCGGATAGTTTCACTTGTAGTGTGTGGTCCACAAGCACACTCATTATTTAAAGGAATTTCTAGTGTCAAAGTGTCACTTTTTAGCGTTAATATTAAGCCACCTTAAAACTGATTTAAATTTAAATTAGGAGCGGGAATGGGAAAGAAAAACAACCACATTAAACTGTTAGAAGGTGCACTATTGCATTGTTGTATGATTTTATCTCTTATTTATATAAGTTCTTTGATCTATCTATTCAAATCGATACTTGAGTTTTTGTATTTCTATGTACCTACATAGCTCTAAATATAAAAAACCTTGTGTTATGAAATAGTGATGCTGCCAATGCTTTGTAAACGTATGTGTCTGGACTTGACAGTACTTGGGCCCAAACAGTATCCATATATGAATCACTGATCCCAAAACAGTACCGATTCACCGATTCTAATAAAAGGCATTGATATTATCGACACATTATTTACTGTGCTACAAGTTCCTAATGTGTAACAGAAAAAAAGAAAGGAATAAATATGCTCCGTGTATTTTATTTTAGGCTCGCTGCACCTCTATTTCTCGCTCAACTGCTCAACTATTATGAGCCCGGTTCATCAATGACCAAAACAGAGGCCTATTACTATGCATCTGCTATTGCCGGTTGTACCTTTGTATCGGCAGCATTTCAACATACTTATATGTTGCACAATTTTCATTTGGGTAAGTTCTTTAACAGGCATTTTAATAGTTAAATAGTTAAAATTTTTAGGCAGACTATAAATCATACATACCTAGTTGTATACGTAGATATATAGACGTATCGATATGTATACCTATATACTTAGGCATGTAAACGTATCGATATGTTCACATACTGAAGTATCTAAGATGTAAGAAAAACTGATGGAGTTTTTCAAAAACTTGTATTAGCAATTCATAATGTACACCTCAAAACACGTTGCCTCATTTTTTACACAATTGTCTCTGTATTTTACCAAAAATAATAAAAATGAAGCCCTTCATAATGTATAACCCAAGCTGATCC
>MU190198.1:29205-45248 GCA_016904865.1 Pissodes strobi | reverse complement strand
CAAAAAACATCAATGCCTGACAAATTTGAAACTAAATACATTTTTCACATTTAATTTTTTGATTAGCCAGCGGAGTAATACACGTAAATGAATATCCCTTTACGAATAGCCTATTCGCATTGGCAAGCATCTTGGACAGGAGCTGGTGTTGCGGCGTTTAATGCCGATGACATATTTCTGTGGGTTTGAGTTTGGATGGACTACTCTGTGGAAAACCCTGCTTCCCCATTTTGTTATTTTTATTTTGGAAAATCACACATATAATAGGGTAAGTATATCTTTACCGCTTCGACTCGGAAGACTTTTAACAAGCTTGTTCCCCTGCGTGAGGCCGCGAGGCGTAAAGTAAGAGGGGCCTATTTACAGATCCAAGAAACTAGGTTCCACTGCTTCGAAGCACTGCACCCATTACAGGATAGCCAGTCGCGCTATCTACTTAGTCTCAGGTTGATTAACAGATTCTGTAAATTTTGAAATTAATCAAAAATAAATTTTATATATAGTTGCAAATATGGTAGTACAACTATGCAAAGTACAAACGGTATAATTTTGTGCTTTTACACCAAGTTTTCTCGTCAATATAATACGCGAGTTCAGCCATCACATGTTTTACCTTCTGTAAGTTTACTAGAACAACAGAAATTAACTTGTATGACAGTAATTTATACTCCAAATGTACTAAACAATCTTATCAAAGAACCTATTTGAATAAGGTAAACAGATAAGCACGAAAGAGTAAATACATACTGTTTTACCAAACCAGATTGTTAATTAAAAAAGGCGCCATAAACGCGTTATTTTTTATTCCCCTCAATTACTATTTGTGAGTAGTATAGAGGGAATTTGTTATTACGACTGAGTGTTGATTTTGTATTTGTATAAAATGGGTAAGATTATAATTTTTATGTCCCAATAAAGAAATAAAACATAAACGGCCAATATAATGGCGATAATTTTATAGTTAAGCGTAAAATTGTATATTTTCAATCCACTTATCCTTATTTATTTGATATTAGATCTAGAAATACAGGGTGGTTCATTAAGAATGGATCATAGAATGGATCATAGACATTTCAATTTTCGAAATAAGATCACTGCGCCCAATATGCCTCAATGAAATGTTGTTCGCAAGCGAGGTAGTGTATATTTTTATTTTCCAAAGAGGTTCCAAACAATAATATGCATTTGTTCGTCGCTTGTTGCAACCTAACTAAATTTGGTGTAATTTTATTGCTTACTGCTGTGTTGCAAAACTCTACATAGTTATCATATTTTTGGACAAATTAGACATCATTAGGTTAGCACAGTTACGAGAAATTTGCAGCTAAATTTTTCATTGCATCGATGCATTTGAAAAATTAATTTCCATAATGCGAACAATTGAAGTACTTGGCTTATAATTAGCTATATGCCAATATTCGTTTCATGAGTAACAAAATACTAATACAATTCACTTTATGGTAATCATTAAATACGATATATGATCTGCTGCTAGGTTGTATACAAATAGAAGAATACCTAGGAACAATGGTCCAATTTTTTGATATATGCCCATGTTCATGAAATTTTCATGTTTCATAATGCGAGCAATTGAAATAGGTACCTAGTTTATAATTAGCAGTATGCCGATTTTTCTCTCATGAATAACAGAATACTGATACTATCTGCTTTATGTTAGTCGTTAAAGGAGACATATGATCTGCTCCTATGTGAAGCCAAGATATAATAGACTGTACACAAATAGAAGAATACCTATGAACAATACGGATACGTAGCTTGATCGCATACAATATGGTTCAATTCATGCCCTAAAAAAATAAAAAAGGACCAACCTACGTTTCGTTTGGTCCGTTTCAATTTTCGCCAAAAACTACTTATTCATTTTGACGGATAAATTAGCGAATGTAGTGATGATGATTCTTTAAATCTGAACAAAATATATGGTTCATGTATGGTGGTAAGTCAACTCATTTCTCACTAAAATCGTCATTTAGTCACAACATTTGCTATCCCCGGATTGAGGGTGTCATTGAATTTGTTCTTATCTTATTCGTCATTCTTCCTGCTGTTAACCCACATTATAGTCTAAAGATTGACTATCATTTATAATAAAATTTAATCTCAATTTCGAAATTTATGAAATTTTTGTAAAAGAACCTCAGAATTCTCTGGCATTTCTAAAATTTGAATTGACTGGTTGACACATGTCCATGTCCATATCCTTATTCTTCGTATGTTTTTTTCTTCCATGCTCTTATATTTTATTTTCGCTTATTCTTAATTCTAGGTTCTCTAGTATCAAAGTTTATTATATTTATTCTGTTATTTCTATGTTTCCATAATTTATGGTCCCTTATTCCATATTTTTAGTATTACTTTCTCTCCTCTATTTAGTCTACGTTTTCTTTTTTTTTTCTATGATTCGCCAATTTATGTTAGCTTATTTCTTATATCATTTTAAACTTTTATTCCTTGGTGTTATGACCTCTAAGTGATTTTCTCCATATAATATCTATCACTGCTTATGTTCATGTGCCACACTACTTCAACTTAATTTTCTGTATAACCTTTGTATTATAACTTTCCCTAAATGTCTCCTCATTTACTATTTATTTTTCTTTACAAACTTTTAATATACTCCTATATGGAACTCTATTTTCATCTCTTAGTTCCTCGCATACCTTGCTGTCCAAGTTCAGTGTCTGACTTATGGTTTTCCCTGTAAGGTAGGTATCTGAGTCAGTTCGCTGCAACATCCCTTATACTTTTTTGCTTACATCTTCCACGTCTAATGTTATTTCTCAGTTTCTCCTTTATTTCACTGCATTCTTGCTTTTATTTCCTTGGTTAAAATTACAATATATATCTTAAGCTTCTGCTAGTAATTTTCTAAAATATATCTTTATTATATACCTAGATTCTAGTTTTTCACTTATTCTGTTTTTTTTTATATTTAAATTTCTTTCTTCTAGTTTTTGTTAAAGTATGTATGTTTTTGTTAGATAATAGTATTATATGACTTTCTCTATGTTTGGAGATATATATTTGAATATTTCCTCTTTCTATTTTGTTTTATAATATACTTTCATCTCTTTTAGTTTCTGGCCTATGTGTTTTATCTGCATCTTTCCCAGTAGGGTACTTATGGTTAACATTTGCGTTCGAACTCTATTCTCATAGCTACATTTCTCGATTCTTCATAAGCTCCTTTAAAAATCTTTTCTTCTATTTTTTTTCCTCCTATGTTTTGCGCCTAACTGTCATTTTCTCTATTATCTAAAGTATTTTTCAATGATAGTTGGGTATTTCAAATTATAATTTTACATGGATTTTTTCCCCAAAAATTGTAAGTAGTTTGCTTTCATTTTGCTTCCAATTTTTACTTTTTCAATTCAATTCAAAGCAATGTCAAACAAAGCGTCATATTAAGAAATTTCTCCAAAAAAGACTCTAAAATGTTTCCTTCAGAAACTCGGACACCTCATAATCACCTTTCGAGATCAACAGCCTCTTTACTTGGGATCTAAATCTTTTTTCGTTGTTGATCTGTCTTATTGCTAAAGGTAAATGATTAAATAATTGTCTGTTACCAAAAACAATCGATCTCCTAATCAGACCGCTGTGCGGTGCAGGCAATCTATCGCCTAATTTACTTCATTTATTTTTCTCAAGGTCCAGACATCTTAGGACTAATTTTCCACTGCGCTTCACTTGTGTCTGTTTTTCCTTTAATTAGTTTCTTCTTATATATTTATAGTTTTTAGTTTCTTCTTAGTTTCTGATTCCTTCTTACTTAGTTTTTGGTTTTCTTATATAAACTTATTATTTTTTTATTGGTTACTTAGTTTCTGGTTCCTTTATATTTACTTAGTTTTTGTTACAATATGGGTATGCTCACTTATAATTTTACGCCACTTTCATCACCAAAAATTACTAGTAGTTGTTCCTCTAGTTCTACGCTTCATTTTTCCATAATGGCTCTATTCTCAATTTTTAATTAAACATTCTGTTTTACTATTGCGACCGTTGAGGCATAATTAACTGATATTTCTTTGCGAACACAATATATAAACATTATCAGTGGCGTGCCTAAGGCCACTGCTTTAGTAGGTCCCCAAGTTTCATTCATATATTTAATATTTGTAATTTGGTTTTGGCTACCAAAGTCATAACGATTTTTTTTTTAATAATTTTTTATTCGAATCTTTCGAACATACAGTATTGTGTGGTTATGCTTAATATTTGTGAAGAATGCAAGAAGTTAGAGATCTTTTATAAATAATGAAAACAAAACATATTTTAGTAGATATGTACTATATTGTTGTGGAGGACTCATCATTGTGTTACCTACTGGTTACCGATTTCTCCATTTTACTTTAATTGACAATTTTTATGTAGGGCCGTTTTGCAGGGTGTAAATTACAGGCTAATTTGGTGATCCCAAAGAAGATGAAAAATTTGAAAATGGATAACGTTTCCTTGTTAAAACCAGAAATTTAAAAATGAAAATGATTAGTAATTGAAATTATAAAGTTAGAAATAGCAAAAATAGCACTATCTCAAAGTTAAATTCATAACTTGACAAAGTGCACGAACTTTTTACCGTTTTGTTATTCTTAACTAATAATTTTTATTTTTAGATTCCTCGAAACATCAAGCATTTTCAAGTTTTTAAGTTTTTCAGCTTCTTTAGGGTTACTTAATTAGAACTTATGTAATTTACACAGGGGGGACAGGTCAACAAAATTGAAGTGGAGAAATAGGTAAAAATTTGCCTCACAAAAAATGTAAATATTAGAACCTTTAAAGAATATAAAATTCGTGAAATGTGTGACATCTTTTACAAATTTATTCAAGTAACTTCCTTATTTACAAAAGGTCTAAATACAAATAGGTCAGTCAGTAAGGTTCATCTCACTTTATTGTACCAAAAAATTCCAAAACCACAATAATCACCTGCGATTCCCTTCTCTAACATAGTTGTTCTGAGATATATATTTTTTCTGCTATTCATAACGCTCCCCATGATAATAATTGCAGATTGCACCTGTAAAAATATTATAACAAATTAAACGGTCAGTCAAGACTAAGTTATTTGTTCGTACTAGTAATTGAGAGCAAGGAAATAGCAAATTTTGATTTTATTTGAAAGATATGGTAACATATTTTACGAATGCCCGAAAAATGGATTTTCAAGCATACAGGGTGATTTAACAGTACTTTGGCAACTTTTGGTAGATGATTGCTGACGTTATTTTGAGACGTAAAGTTGTAATAAACTATGGTTTTCAATAGTTTCATTACGAAATGTCTCGCAAACACGTATAGGGTTTTTGATGAATGAAATAAATATTCCATGTATACAATACCTTCTTGGGATTAATCAGTGGCATCCGCACGAAATTTTAATTTAATTAATTAGGTACAAATTAATTCTTGACCTTTTCTTGAATATATTCCGTAGTATGACCAAGAAATAAATACCCTTAAACCGCTCAGTGGCGGCTCGAGAATATTAGAATAGGGGAGGCTACTTCTCTAGTAGAAAAAAGTGCGGCGCAGGAAATTTTTATTTTGGATACCACGCCCATTAGGGTTTATTTTAAGGCCATAATGCAACAGTTTTTATACGGCAATACATATTAAACTACCTAGCTTTTATTTTGAATATTACTTTCTTTCGATTTTCTAATTGTTAGCAACATTTAGTTAGAAAACATCTTGGGAGAATATTTAAATACCATTTTGATATGTATTTATTTCTACATTTAGATTTAATTTTATTTTTTTTAATACAATTTACAAACATAAAAAGTACTGGGTGTTAAAATTGATTATCAATAACTAAAACTCTACTCACTCAATAAATCATAATTGGGACATGGTACAATGTGTTAATATATACTACAGTATGTAGTTTTAAAAACATTCTTTTAGAAATACAAAATACAAAACCTGGTTAAAATTTTGTCATATTCTCTTTGCTCAAAAGTTTTAATTTACAAGACAGAAAGATATGTTTTTTTGATTTAGAATGTCTTTCAGTTGAACGGGGTATGTTTTTTCAGTATCCGGTTTTGGACTATGTTGAATATTCGGTTAGAACTAAAAATAATAAGCAAGACCAGCAAAAATTTTCCCTGTTTAATTGATCCGCCTAACCAATCATATTTTTTATACCAATTTACATTAAAACCGCCATTTTGATGGTTATCTGTTGATTTTGAAGAAATTAAATTTGGTGTGGGTCTTCCTAAAGTTTTAATGATGAAATGTTTATTTTCATAATTGTATGAATTAAAATTTGTGCTCACTAGCAGTCAGTCTATGATATCCTCAGCTTGTTTAATTCTATTTAACTTATCCATTTTTTAATAGCAAAACAATATAAAAATTTGTACAAAAACCTGACCTTATCTCAATTAAAAAGCAAGAATAACAAATAAAGACAATGAAGGATAGAAATCTCACCAAAATTCCGATAACCTCTAAAATAGCGCGCGAAAACAGCTTATCCCGAAAAAAATAAAAACAAATGCCGAAGAAATCGAGGTAACTTAAAAGACAAGTGAATGTGCGGCTAGGCACCTATGAGTCCTATATTATGCCTGTTAAAATAACAAGGGCATGTCTGAGCTTAATCGAGTCAGGAGTTATTTCAAGGCCAGATGAGACTCAGACTCTGCTAGGCTGGCAACGTACTTGTCGTATAACGTATGTCATTTATGATTCCACACTAGCGTTCGTTCTCGTGTCGATGATGAGTTGACCCGGGCTATTTACGTCTCTTTCTTTCATAACAGATGAAACAAGACAGTGTGGTGTGTACTGCATTTATTAGAAGTGGTCGAGTAGCAATTGGCAGCGATATAATAAATAAAATATACATAAAGATTTTTTAATAAAAAATAAAAATTCTTAATGAATTATGGGGAGGCTAAGCCTCCCTTGCCTCTTCTGATGAGCCGCCACTAATCGTTGAAAGGAAAACAATGTTGCAAGTAAAACAATTATTGACAAAAAAATAATAAAGTGACACCACTGGTCAGCTAAATAGAATATTTAGGAAGTTATTGTATTTTAATTAAATATGCAACATTCTGTATCTTTTTAACGATGGCATTAAAGACCATAGTGTGTCAAAGTACATTTAAATAACCCTGTTTATTAAGGTAAGGTAATAATTTATTCTACATGAACAATATTTAAATATATATTTTGTTATAATTTTATGCTTTTCATTTATGCGACTTCGAAAATGCCGATAAACCCACAAGTATATTTTGCCTAAGAGCCCAAAATTTTTAGTTACGCCACTGCCAATCACCGTAAATTCATTCACTAACTTCAGCTTGTTACGTAATTAATACAGATGGAAAACCGTATTATAATGACTTAACCTTAGCAAGTCATTTTTAATTACACTTTAAAACAAATTATGGTCTATTTTCACCGAATAAATCACACGTATCTCGTAAGCTTCAAATTTCAACACCAATTTCAACTGGCAATCTATAAGTAGCATTTTATTTTTTAAAGGTCAATATTTGATTCACTTAGGTAGAGGTGAAAATGATCATGGCAAAGTGATTGACTTGAGAATCCGATATGATTGGCTTTTAGTTGTACAAATAGCAATTAAAACACACGTAATGGATGCTACGTACCTATCTGGCATATTAAGAATGATGTATACTAAAAGTGTTCTCTATTATTTTAATTAAATTATTTTTTCGTTTAATTAATTATTGTTATTGAAATTGTTATTACCAACAATTTCTAGTAGGGGAGTGTGTGAAGAAGCTATTTAAGATTTGGTAACTTTTGTTTCTTTTTAACAGGGTGTCGTATTTTCGAAACTTTAGTGGGGTATATGCCAAAAGTTCATGTTGGAGCAATGTGCTATTCTTTGAGTAACAAAACATTATGGTTAGCTTATCAGAAAGATCATAGAGTAAATGCAAAAGCCGAAAATAGAAAATATCTTATTATTTTTTGTTTCTAGGGTTAAAAAAAATTTATATCATTTTAACTTGATTTTCCAAGATGGATCACATGTGTAAATGAAAAATCATATGTATTATTGTTCCAAAAATACAAGCGTACTACATATATGTACAGGGTGTCCCAACGATAGAGTAAAGTAAGTTTTTGCTTAACTGATACTATTTGTGTCAAAATCGTATCCGCTATAGGGTAAGGTTGCAAAATGCGCATATTTTAAAAATATTGGAAATCATACAGGGTGCGTCACAAAAGTAGGGCATCAAAAAGTAAGATTTTTTTAAATGGAACACCCTGTATTTAATTTTATTTTTGAGTTCTATGTATTAATACAAACGTTTTTTGTCATATAAAACATGAGCTGAAATTTGATAGTTTTTGAAATATTCGGATTTAACGATGAAAATTAGCATTTTCATGGTGTTGATAAATGGGCAGTTTCTCCGTCACTTCAGAATTGCGAACTCCCATATTTGGCAGGAGGAAGGACTAGTACTATAGTAATATTTAGCCTGCGGAATATTCGTAATTTGTTCCACAGGGTGTTTATTATAAGCATCCAAATTCGCAAATCTTTAAATAAAGGAATCTCATTTTTTTTAAATGGCACACCCCATATATTTTTATTTTATTTTATTCAGGATTAAATAACCTCTCATTTTTGCTAAATATGTCCTATACCTATCTTTAATAGTTATCGAGAAATTTCGATTTTTTCAAATTGCTACGTTAGATTCGGTACCACAACATTGTATGGATCGCGGTAGCCATGAAAACCAATGTCTATGATAAACAAAAAATTCATGTGTCAAAATAAGACGCATAATAATAATTATTGTCGTGAATTAAAACTTTACCTTGCATGTTTCGTCTTCATTTCGATATTTTTGTATTGGACATGGATTATCCTTTAAATAAGTTGATTGATATGATCTACGTGTTAGGCGAGGCTGAAAAAAACCCTCTGTTGGCCGAAAGAATTTACAGAATGAAGTATCCTGAACGTCGGATACCTACTACTTACGGTTTTCGAAATGTGATGGAGAGATTTGATTCCAGCGGTAGTGTTAAATACCTTAAGCGTGAAGTTGTTAACAAACACACAACCAATGGAGAAAAGGAATTTGAAATATTATTAAATATTCAAGAAAATCCGGAAGTAAGTAGTAGGACGTTAGCGACTTTATGCAATACCTCCGAATCAACTGTGAATCGAACAACAAACGAGTATAAATACCATCCATATCATATTGCGCTTCATCAAGAAGATTTTGAAAGACGAATTCAATTTTTGAATATTATTAATCAACAACTGCAGTCAAATAACAATTTTTTGTCCAATGTTTTGTTTTCCGATGAGGCGACGTTCAGAAGCAATGGGGCTGTAAATCGGCATAATATGCACTATTATGCCACTGAAAATCCTTTTTGGCTACGGGAAGTTCAAAATCAAGGTCACTGGTCAATACATGCGTGGTGTGGTATCCTTCATAACCAAATTATCGGTCCCTATTTTCTTGATGAGCCTTTATCGGGCCGCAGCTATTTATATTTCTTATGTGAAGAATTGCCTCAGTTACTTGAAGATGTTAATTTAAACGAACGCCAAAATATGTGGTTGCAACATGATGGAGCACCTCCACATTTCCATCGCGAGGTCCGGGATTTCTTGAATCGGCAATACCCAGAAAAATGGATTGGGCGTGGAGGCTTTATTTCGTGGCCACCAAGGTCATTCCATTTAACTCCGTTAGACTTTTTCTTATGGGGATACATAAAAGACCGGGTATATGTCAATAAACCAACCACCAGGGAAGATATGAAGAACAGAATTCGAAAAGTTTGTCGAACAGCGACACCTCCTATGTTGTCGGAAGTGAGATACAACATACAAAAAAGGATAAATATGTGTATTCAACAAGAAGGCCGTCTATTTGAACATTTATTAAGACTTAATATTAAATAAAAACTTAATTAATATTGAATAAAAGCTTAAAATTCACGATTCTAAGCGTTTTATTTTGACACATGATTTTTTTTGTTTATCTTAGCTATTGTTTTTCATGGCTACCGCGATCCATACAATGTTGTGATACCGAATATAACGTAGCAATTTGAAAAATCGAAATTTCTCGATAACTAATAAAGATAGGTATAGGACATATTTGGCAAAAATGAGAGGCTATTCAATCCTGAATAAAATAAAATAAAAATATATGGGGTGTGCCATTAAAAAAAAAATTAGATTCCTTTATTTAAAGATTTGCGAATTTGGATGCTTATAATAAACACCCTGTGGACCAAATTACGAATATTGCGCAGGCTAAACATTACTGTAGTACTAGTCCCTCCTCCTGCCAAATATGGCAGTTTGCAATTCTGAAGTGACGGAGAAACTGCCCATTTATCAACACCATAAAAATGCTAATTTTTATCGTTAAATCCGAATATTTCAAAAACTATCAAATTTCAGCTCATGTTTTATATGACAAAAAACGTTTGTATTAATACATAGAACTCAAAAATAAAATCAAATACAGGGTGTTCCATTTAAAAAAATCTTAATTTTTGCTGCCCCACTTTTGTGACGCACCCTGTATGATTTCCAATATTTTTAAAATATGCTCATTTTGCTACCTTACCCTATAGCGGATACGATTTTGATATAAATAGTATCAGTTAAGCAAAAACTTACTTTACTCTATCGTTGGGACACCCTGTACAACTTCTCAGTAAAACTAGATTTTTTAAACTTTTATCCAAATCAATATTATAGTATGTTTGTATATATGTATATTGGTATAGGGTTTAATTCAACAACAAATATTGAATTAAAGTGAGTATTTAGATAAGATGTGTGGGCGAATGCTCCCACGTAATGTGTAGTTTATATATATGTATATGTATGTATTATTTATCAAGCTTTTATTTAAGCATTTCGAATTTACTTTTATAAGATAGTTGACCATATTTTGTTATCGCAGAGTTTTCTACCTAATGTCCCCATTAACCAGCTGTGGGTTTTTACCACAATATCGGGCACAATTCTGTTTGGTCCTTTTTATTTTTATTTTTATTAAGGTTTCCTTCCTGGGATTCTTTAGAATTCAAGCCAGCTGTTATATTTCAAGAACCACTCGATGGTCATTACTTTTGCTGGGATTTTCCCAGCACACCGGCGAGTACGTCGCCAAGCAAGTCTATTTTCGGTCTTCAGGTAAAAATAAAAATTAGTATTCTTCGGTCCGCGTTTAGTTACACAACCCTAGGTAGAGAGCTCTGCTTATTTCATATTTTTGCTGATATCGTATATTCCGTTTACTTTTGTAATTTAGATTTTCAAGAATAAATCTTTAACTCTCTCCTGATGTTCGGCCCTGCCAAGAAAAGTATTTCAAAATCACGAGTAAATTAAAATAAGCGTATAATCTATCTCTAACGCTATAGATGGATGGAAATTAATGGATCGACGAGTCGTTCAGTTAATTAGTCTCCGCACTCATCTAATCTGTTCCTGCTTGAAAATCTATATATATAAAACAAAGTCGTGTTAGTTACACCACTTATAACTCAAGAACGGCTGAACCGATTTTTATGATCTTTGGTTTGTTGGATTTGTCTCCGCCCCGAATAGCAGAATAACTATTAAAATATGGGAAAAATTCTCGGATAAAAAATTATACAAAAAATTAGTTATAAATTAGGCTTGGAACTCCGTCATCTTCCGCAATTGACAGCTCATGACACGCACGATTATAGTTTTTTAGTAATATATGATGTCCACTGCAAATCAGTGACATACTACACGTTATAGGATAGAAATTCAACGGAAAATAGTGGGAAAGTAGCATATTCAAATCTAGAAAGATACTGAAATACATAGAAAATACTTGAATCGAAATATAAAAAATTATAGAGAATAAATGACAACAACTGTCAAATCGATTGGTATCATTCATTCCAGATCATACGGTCGATCAGTCATCCGTACTTCGTGTTGCTTAAACATCGATAGCAAATCAACTATCGGAACAATCGATAGTTTTATAAAGAGCTATCGATAGTCGAAATAATTTTTTCCAAGGCAGGTGATATCATGACGAAGAAAAGAAACCGGCTTAAAGATAAAAACTTAGATACTTTGTTGTTCATCATTCATAATTATTCACCCGATTTTTATGATCTTTGATTTGTTGGATTTGTCTCCGCCCAGAATAGCAGAATAACTATTAAAATATCGGAAATCGGAAATATACAGTGTGTCCAAAAACTACGCAACCTATGGGAAATTTCTTTTTTATAGGTTTCTCAGAAAATGTTATTCTTTATAAAAGTTGATGCTTAAAAAAAAGTAATTTTTACAATGCTAAATTAAGGATAAGTTATACAGGGTCCTTAAAACACACAAACAATAAGATTTAAAAAAAAATTGGTATATCGGAAAACCTTCTGCAGAAAAAAAAGTTCCTATTAAGTTGTTGCTGAAAAAATTAAGAACAAAATTAAGAAAAAGACGGGTCTTTCGACATTTTTTCAATAATTGTCATGAATTTTCTCCGCATCAGTGCACTTTTGGAAAAAAATGGTATTTGACTTTTATTTTTGCCTTAATAGGAACTTTATTTTTTCTGCAGAAGGTTTTCCGATATTCCCACATTTTTGTTTTTAACCTTAATTTTTGTATTTTTTAAGTACCCTGTATAACTTATCCTTAATTTAGCATTGTCAAAATTAGTTTTTTTTTCAGGCATCAACTTTTATCAGGAATAACATTTTCTGAGAAACTAATAATAAAGAAATTTCCCATATATTGCATACTTTTTTGGACACACTACATAAAGCATGGTCGGGTTAGTTACACCAAGAACGGCTGAACCGATTTTTATGATCTTTGATTTGTTGGATTTGTCTCCGCCTTAAAACGGAAATCGGACATATTAAAAAAGTCGGATTAGTTAAACCAATTATAACGCAAGAACGGCTGAACCGATTTTTATGATCTTTGATTTGTTACATTTGTCTCCACCCCGAATAGCTGAATAACTATTAAAATATCAGAAAAATTATTCAGAAAATTAGTTTTTAAATAAACTAAGTTTGGAACTCCGCCATCTTCCGCAATTGACAGCTCACGTCACGCATGCTTATAGCTTTTTTGTAATAATTGATGTCCACTGCAAGTCGGTGACATACTACACATTATAGAATAGAAATTTAACGGAAAATAGTGAAATAAATAGAAAATACTTGAATCGAAATGTAAACAAAAATATAGAGAATTAATGACAACGATTGTCAAATCGATTGGTCTCAATCATTCCAGATCTTATCATCTACTTTTATTGAATTTTTATTTTCTTTATATAGTATTATCCTAATAAACTATTGAACTTAGAATCCTAAATTAAGTTTGGGTAAAAGTTAACAACACATCCATTGACTGTTAGGCGGTACGAAGTTCGCCGGGTCAGCTAGTATAATATAAAATGAAAATAATTCTAATGCGACAATAATTCCTTCAACTAATCCATACATACCAATTTCTATTTTAAATGCTGACATGTCAAGATATTAACAATAATGGAGGATGATTTAAATATATAAGCTTTCATTGTTTAGTGCATATACGTATTCAGATTTTTTTATAAATAAAATCTTTTCCTGTTCTGGTGTGTTTAAGTCTTACTTAGTGGGACTTTTTTATTTCTGAAAAAGTTGATTGATTTCAAAATTAAAGCTTATAATATGCTAATAATTTAAAAGGATTTTCATTAATACCACCTTTTCGAATAAATATATAGATTTGACCTGTTTAAGTTAGCAATGCGGTAAGTTTAAGCCCGCCTGTAGTAATGGTTCGACAACGGGAACCCCTATAGTAATTCTCCCATTTGGGGCTATCGAAAATAAAATTTATTGGCAGAAGAATAAAACACCGTATCAACTGTTTCATACTACATTTGCAGAAATAAAACAATACATATTTTAAATCCTATCAAATAACTCAGCAAAGAAGTTAAAAATAAGTATATTTCTTAGATTTGTAAAATGATAAACATAAACTGTTAGTATAGTTTTGTGACTAAGGAAGTGATGGTAACGGTCAGAAAATGATAACGTGCTTGATTGTTTATTAGAGCCAATTTACATTCAACATTCTATTTTCGAAATGGAGATTTATATGGATAAAAATGATAACATCATAATTTAGACATGATACATAGTATAATAATACTTCCCCATTAATTACGGTGAATATCCAACAATTTTCAACCTCGCCTCTTTGTAGCAAGAAGCGGAAAAAGAGATGGGGTCCACACATGTGCTGGCCTTATCTAAAAAGTAAATATTTGGTATTCAAGAAGTTCCCAGAAGTTACAAGAGCTGTAACTCCAATTTTGTTTTGAAAACGGCTTCTCACTATCGTTATCCTATTAAATACTTTTGCGCTTAAATAATTTTGTAGTAAGTTAATTTTATATAACACATACCGTATATAAAGGTAGTTTGTTCCTATTCTTATGTGTTTTATATCTATTCTTTGGGGTAATTAGGCCTTGTTGACTGAAATTCTAAAAAGTCTGTTTTGCTCTTTTTTGTGTATTTTAGGGGCTGGAAGCGCTTTAGCTGTTGATTTCTTCTTCTAGTTTGTTTGGATTTTTGATTGCCTTTAAAGTAATGGGGTTGTTTAGGGCTTTTAACGTGTAAAAGGGAACCAAAATATACCCAAAACAAACGTAAAATATGTTATTTTAGGGCAATAAACCCTAATTTTTACTGAGACTGTGTACCATAATAAATGCTGAACGGGATAAACAATTATTTCTTAGTCATTTATAACCATAAAGGTGGGGGTGGTAATTAACGATATAATTAACCACATTAATTAGTGGACTGTATCAAAATAGGGTGGTGAGGGTTTTATACATAGGTTGTGAATTGAAACAGGTATTCTAGGTATTACGTACTTTAATAATGCAATAATTAATTTGCATTAGATATGATAAATACCTATATACAAATTCTAACTACTTTCACGTATTCATTCGTTCACACATAAAACTAAACTAAACTAAACTGCCACTTGCTTTCGAGCAAGGAAAATTCGCCTAAATTTAAAACTAAATATTTTCTTAACCAGATATGATATCGACCTACGGTTTTCAATCATTAATAGATTTATCCCTTAGGAAAAACTTTGCAATGTTGGATTTTTTAAAACTTTCAAAAAATTGTATATACAGGGTGTCAAAGAAGACGGTGATTTTTGCTCCAATTTCAATAGCATGTAACTTTCACATTAATTTTTTTAAATTTTGTCACTGTACGTCAATTGAATCACTGGTCCATAGCAAAGACAGTAGTCTGTCGAATTTTTGATATCTGTTATATTTTAAGAGATATTGATTTTTTGTAAAATCTTGGTTTTTTCAACTTTTTAGTAGCTAGACCCCACTGTGCGTTGTATCGTGCAAACTTTATAAGTGATTATCATTATACCTTACGAAATGCTTGTTTCTGATCAGCAAAAAAATTCTTACCTAAATGTGATGTGCAGTGGCGTACTTATAATCACTTATACTATGGTTTATGAGTATCTCACAATTTTTCCCGATTGGCTTGTATTGGAAAGTACCTACTCGCCTCTAGATTAAGCAGGCTTTTTTCCTTATTTTTTATTTTTCAATATTGCACTGTATCTACAGGTATATTTTACGGTGTGTCTAAAATTTTTAAAAAAAAATTATAATTTTTTAATTTAATTTTTGAAAAAATTATATTTATTTATTTCTAATACAACACTATTCCTAAAATTAAACTTGTTTTGAAACCCCTAAAATTAAATATCACTAATTTGATATGTTTGATTTTGCGTGAAAAATTGTGAAATACTCATAAACCATAGACATATAAGTGATTATAAGTACGCCACTGCACATCACAACATTTAGGTACAATTTTTTTACTGAACATAAACGAACTTCTCGAAAGGTATAATAATCACTTACAAAGTTTGCACGATACAACGCATAGTGTGG
>MU190198.1:0-29195 GCA_016904865.1 Pissodes strobi | reverse complement strand
GTATAATAATCACTTACAAAGTTTGCACGATACAACGCATAGTGTGGCCTAACACCAAAAAGTTGAAAAAAGCAAGGTTTTACAAAAAAATCGGTATCTTTTAAAATATAGCAGATATCAAAAATTTGACAGACTACTTTCTTTGCTATGGTCCAGTGATTCAACTGATGTACAGTGACAAAATTGAAAAAAATTATTATGAAAGTTACATGCTATTGAAATTGGAGCAAAAATCATCGTCTTCTTTGACACCCTGTATATAAAAAATTTAGACAGTTTAAAAAAATTCAACATTAGAATTTTTTTCTTAAGGGACAAATCTATTAACCATTAAAAACCAGAGATCGATATCATGTCTGGTTAAGAAAATATTTAGTTTTAAATTTAGGCGAAATTTTCCTTGCTCGAAAGCAAATGGCCAGCAGTTTATATATACAACAGGTTACTTATTAATAAATATCTAATAAAACTAAACCTTTGTCTTTACTGAATTTAATAAACTTCTATGTTTTAAAAACTAGCAACTTTTTCGTTCTCACATAAACCTTGATACTTTATATTTTCTCCAATTCTCTCTAATTAACATCACTAGGATAGGGATATGACTTCCAACCTTAGTCTAGAGTACAGGAACAATTTGTCAAGCTACAAATTTTCCACCGCCATTTTACCTTCTTCTATCTTCAACCACAGCAACAGGTGAGACGAGACGCTATGACCTATCTGTCTTCGAGAAAATGCATTAAAACGCCCAAAAGAGTTCTTTGTCCAAGCTTGGACAAAGAGAACATAGTTACAGCAGATATTCTCCAAATATCTGTGCAAACAAATGAGAAAAAAACACTAAATCTTGGCGTCAAACAGGGCAGCGACAGGGGTTGTTGTTTTTGGCGCCTATCTTATGCAGAGCGGTGACTGAACCGATGCATCTCGTTTGAGTGCATTTAATTTAATAAACTTTTATGTTTTAAAAACTAGCAACTCTTTCGTTCTCACAGAATACCTTGATACTTTATATCTTGTCCAATTCTCTCTAATTAACTTCACTAGGATAAGGATATGACTTCGAACCTTAGTCTAGAGTACAGGAACAATTTGTCTAGCTACAAATTTTCAACCGCCATTTTGCCTTCTTCTATTAGGATCGTGCCAATTGACATTTTGATTTGATATTTTTCCTAGCACCAGTCGTCCTAGTAAGCCGCGCTCTATTAGTATTACGTACTGACCAATTAGGAATGAGTACTCCGATCAGTATATTAAATGAAAAATCATGTGTATTATTGAATTTTATATCATGTTAACTTGATTTTCCAACATGCATGAAATGCATGAATTAAATGAAAAATCATGTGTATTATTGTTCAAAAAATATAAGCGTACTACAATTTTCTCATTGACGAAACTAATTTATTTAAAATTTCAAAAATTAAAGCCTATAATGCTAATAATTTAAAAATATGTTTATAAATACTGCTTTCTCCAATAAAGATATAGAGTAGTCCTATCTAAATCAATCCGATAACTTTTTGACCTTAATGTAGTAATGCTTCGACAGCGGGAACACAGATGATTAATACAGAAAATTTCCCATTTGTGTGTATCGAAAATAAAATTTATAGTCAGAAAAATGAAACACCAGATCAACTCCTTCAACTATTATTAAATGCGAAAGGAATTAAATATATATTGCCAATATGAATATCTACCTTAAATTTGTAAAATATCATAAACATAAGCTACTAATATAGAGTTACGGTCAAAAAATTATAACGTACTTGATTGTTAATTAGAGCCAAATTACATACAATATTCTGCTATTATACTATTTGAATTATTTCACGTTCGCAATTCTGTTAAGAACGATTTAAAAGATTTTCGATATGGAGATCTTTCAAAATGCATTAGAATTTAAAATAAAGCAGACATAAAATGATAACGTCATGAATTAGACACGGTACATAGCATAATAATACTACCCCATAATTACGGTGAATATCCAGCAATTCGAATTCTTGTCCCTTTGTAGTAACTTGACCATTTTTTCTGCTGCAGTATCTTTTATTTTATTGTCTCCCGGAAAGAGAGAAGGGGGTCACACATATGCTTGCCATATCTAAAAGTAAATATTTGGCATTATAAAAGGAGTTCGAATTCCAATTTTGTTTTAAGAACGGCTTTGCAATAAGGGTCTTATTAAATACTTTCTCACTTGAATGATTCTCGGAAGTAATTGCACAAGTGCATCAAAATTATCGATATTTTTGCATGACAGCGTGTTTTTTAAAAACTGCATGAGTTAATTTTCATATTTTGGAGAAAAGGTCCGACACCCAAGGTGGAGGCGTCGCGTCGATGGAATGTAATTCGGAGGAATATTTCCCGAATAAGGACATAGTTTTAAAAAATACATTTTTATTCTTTTTTTAATACAAAAACGGACATGTGACTGAAAACAAAATAAAGATACGAAAAATACGATTTTTTTTAAATATGAAACGAGACATTTTAAATAATATATTTTAACTTTACTTTGTCGTTATTTATAAATTGCCGCTGTCATCGCATCGTTTAGTTTACAATGGAATTACCATAGATACGTATGATGCAATTACCGCCGTGGTCTTTCGGTTTCTACAGTGCAATTATTGCTGTAACTTTCCAAGAATTGTACTCCTCTAATGTGATTTTTTATACATGAGGGAAATATTCTAGTTAATTAATTTTATATGATACATAGCGTATATAAGGGTAGTGGTTCATATTAGTGTGGCTTATATATCTATTAATTGGGGCAACTAGACCTTGTTGATTGAAATCCTAGACGGCCTGTTTTTTATTTTGTGTATATCTTAGCGGCTGAAAGCGCTTTCGCTGTTTATTTTTTCCTCTAGTTTGGATTTTTGAATGCCCTAAAACTTAAAACCACGTTTAAAGTGTAAAAAGTTACGAAAACGATGATCAAAACAAACGCACGATATGATAATTTAGAACAAATAACCTTAATTTTTACTGTAACCAAATGCCATCATAAATGCCATATTATTTAGGTTTTCGTGAGTTTTCTGTAATGTAACATTCATTTTGTGAATATTTCCTATTGATATCGAGGGCTATTAGGTAATATTTAAAATGCGCAAAGCCATGGTCGTTGCTTGATATGGAGAATGGTTAAATTTTGGAAGGAAATTTCCTTCAAAAGAGGGCCAAATTGATAGGTAGTGAGATGTCGTGGTACAATTTTTTTTTGGATAAACCTTTGTGCGAGATCTTCCACCAGACCTATTTTAAGGTCTCAGGCAGTACCTTTTTTTAACTTTAATGTATTGTTTGTTTGGTGCTTGGACTCACTCCGTAACTGAGATTCACATTGTTTTTTCCAGAAGCTCTGGCATGACCAGATTTTAAGGCATCTAAGTGATTTCAGGATTGGCAGATTTCAAAAAAATTCTTAACAGAGTCTTTCTTGAACTATGGAAGCTTTTTTTGTACAAAGAGTCGTTCTTTAAACCAAGAAGTCTTTCGCTCTTTGACCTAAGACGTCCCTCATGCCTGTTCATAGACGAATCCTTCTTTTAGTCGGAGTCCGTTATATTAATCGATTTTGTACATTTCCATTTGGGAGTCGCTTGGATCAGCCCAGCAGATCAACTCGGAAGCCAATTATTAAGCATTTTTTAATTTATACCGATCTCTGCTAATTCTATACTAAACAAGATATACCTTAATACTTTACTGCTAATTTAGCTTCATTCCAACTTTAACTACAAATAGATTTTTTTTTGTTTAAAGTTGGCTACTTCAACAGCGTGGAGTATACAATTTTAGAATTCACGGGCGCTTTTTAACGTATCGTAATCACAATATTACTAGTTGATATTACGTCCCAGTGGATTCGAGCAGTGTGAAGAGAACGTGATCATGTTCTGGTTAATTTAGTGATAGTCGATTATTTAGTGGTTATTGCTATTCATTTTACTTATTTTGTTTGTTTATTGATAAATATCGGTTATTCGGCTTGTTGCACACAAATACATTATTTTTGGTAACACATAATTTCTAAAGCGTTAATAATCAGCCATTTTTAAAAATAACTATATCATGTGCTACATTTTTGAGAAGAGGTAGAAACAAGCTTTTAAAATATTTAAAGATATCCTGGGTGTTTTATTTAAAATATCAAAGTTGTCCTATACCTGAAAAATGAAAATTTTGTTTTTGGTACTTTCGGATGTCATAACAAATTGCCGAAGCCTTGCAATAAAACTTTGGGTAAAATAAAAATATTCAGTGAAACGTGCACCTCGATAGCTTCCTGCATTTTCGAGATATTTAGGATCAAAATGAGTCACAATATGACTGGACGCAATATCAAAATTTATAACATCATGCATTTACGAAATAAAATAAAAAAAGACTGATTTAATTATAGCAGATGTTAACTGATTCAAATGAAATTGAAATATTCTGAAAAAATTTAAATATTATAACGACTCATTTTTCCCCATCCAGAAAAAATAGCAAGTATTCGCAGCACAGCCAACACTTGGCTAATCTGTGTTTGCAGGTTGTTGATTCTTGGCATTCTCCTAAAGATGAAAGTAATGCTCTATTTTCGCGAAATATTTTTCAGTATTTGACATAATTAATCTCATTTACTTTAGAACGAATCACGTGGCCTTCGTGCAAGGGGATTGCCCGAATAAGTAAATACACCTAGCTACTAATTTTACTCGATAATTTTGCCAATATCCCTACGTGAAAATGCACAAAAACTTCATAAAATATTTTGGGGATACTGGTGATTGGTACACTAATTATTTTTTTAAATCGATTATTTAAAGTATTTTGCTATATTAATGCTACACAGATCCTTTTTTGTTGTGACTGATCTACAGTGTTGAAATTTATCCAAGCAGACCAATCGAATTTTTAGGTTGATTTTAATGTTGAATATTTTGAAAACGGGAAAATGTATCCAGATGCGGTTTTAGACATTGCAAGGAAAATTTATTCGTAAATGACGTTTTACGGCTGTTTACAGGGTGTGAACGAGAAACATGTTTTCTTTTCCTAACCTTTGTTGCTATTGAGTTTTCACAAAAAAGAACTGTGGATGTTTCTGTTGTGCGCTTTTTTTGATCACTTTTTAATAGGCAAAAAATATATTTCTCACAATTTTCATATCCCACAGGTTACACGTTATAGAGATCAGGTTGATTAAAATACCATCTGATGTTGAACTATTTCATAAATTATTATTGTTCTATGTTAATACCTAAGTAACTAACCTGATTTTTATTAATTTTAGAACTTTCGAAAGATTTATTTTGGACAATGATTGATTAAATAATAAATTGAAGAAAAATACTAATAAATGCTGTTAAAATGTAAATCAGGAGGTATTTTAATCAATCTGGCTTTTATGACGATTAATAATCCGATGATAATCTGATGACTTAAATTACCTCCTGGTTCGTACAATGCTACCTATATATGCATTCTTTTCTGAAAACATTTACAGAAACCTTAATCAGTACTTCGAATGTAAAATGAGTATCTTTGGTGACTTCAATTGTCTGGAAATCGAACACTAGTTCCACTGTCACAGCAAAGCCACTTGCTCCGCCTTCGAATTATTAATATATAGATCACGCTTTCAAGATGTGATTCTGCCATAACATCTTCAGGATAGTGGCATTTCAAAAGAGGATCGGCTAAAAGATATCCTAAACTCTGTATTGGAAATCAGACCTTAAGTTGGAAAAACGAAGTTAAGTACTTAGGTGTAATATTGGATCGAAGATTAACATTCTAAAGTCATAATAATGGTGTTACCGATAAAGCTTAAGGCAATAAATTGTGTCAAGGCTGTCTCCCGAGAAAAGGAGTTTGGTTGGGAGCGCAATTTAACATATTGCAGTTGATGTATAAAGGACTAGTAAGAGCCTATTTGGACTTTGGTACCATTGATTAATTGTGGTCCCAAAATTAGATAAGTTACAATATCAGGCATTGGGATTGATAGTTGGAGCAATGAAAAGTAGTACTATTAATTTTCTTTTAGCAAAATGGATCAAGAGATACGAACTCGAGTAGAATTTGATTATGAATAGTAATACCAGGAGAGGATTTATAATTCAGAATGATATTGAGAGAGGGGATGTCAATGCAATCAGGAAGATGGATGAGTTGGAAGTTTGAAAAGATGCTATATTCTCTGATTCAATGAGCGTCTTGCAGAAGATTTGCCAGCAGGGTGTCAATTTTGACAATGATTTTATTACATTAATTGTTAAGCAATATTTTGTGGAATAGTAGAAAACGAGGACAAAAAATAGAATTGATTTGAATTTCTAGAAATTCATATATTAAAGGTAATGAATTGGCTCATAATATAGCTGAAGAAGCTAGATATTTGGAAAGATGTAAATTAAATACTCAGATTGGAAATACGTAGTAAGAATAGTGCAATAGAATATTTTTAATGAATGGAATATGTATGGAAAAGCTCGGAAAAGAAAGACTCAATAAAAGTAATTTTTTTAGACCGTTTGTGAATTATTTTCTCAGTTGGTTTAGTGATTCAAATCTTGATAGGAAATCCATAAAAACAATTGCTAGACAGCGAAGAGGACAATGTTTGGTGCCTTGTCATATGAATAAAATATAAGTCAAATACTTGGAATTGAGTAAGTGTGGAGAAGTGGGAATAATTTTACATATCCTTATGGACTGCCTTTTAAAAAGTGAATTGCAGAAAACTTTATACGTGCAGCGACATAGAGGTAAATATCCTAATCAGAATACTGTATTTAACCTTGGAAATTTGCTGTCTAATCAAAATCGATATATTGTTAAGATGATTAGCTGGTCTACCAGAAAGTTTCCCTAATGTTTTTTCTAGGAATTAAAGACCTTGATGGTTTTTCAGAACAATAATTGAAACTGTACTGGACTCCATCAGGATCAATCAGAGCTCTTTAGGTTTTGCTCAAGGTGCAAAGCAAGATTATGTTATAAAAGTTCTATGAATAATTTTGGAATGTCTCTTTAACGGACAACAATGCTAATTCCTTATTTAAGTTTCTTAATGTCAGGACTAAATAGAATGAGTTGCCTTCTTAAATGCTTCATAATATTAAGTACCTTACTTTCGTCTGTTTAATCCAAAAAGATAATTTGGTCCCAGCCGCTTATATCTGGCAATGGCATCAATATCCATGATGTTCATAATACTATATAAAATATTTTTGAAGGAATTTCTGCTGAAAACCTATCTAAACAGCTCAGCGTAGAACGTGGAAAGACTAGAAGCCGCCTGTGGGAAGGGACATTCAGAAGACTGTCACTACTGCAGGATAGTGCAGACAGCATACCTTCCGAGTTTGTCTTCAGCAAATTGGTGCGGTTAACATTTTGGTTGATGGCTCAAAAACCCAGGAAGTAGAATGCTGTGAAATTTACTCCCGTAACTTGCCAATTGAATTCAAATGGGCTATGGAGGCACAAGCGAGCATAGTTCAGTCTGAACTCGCTGCTATATCCATGGCCGTAAAAGGTGTTCGCAGGAATATTGAGGACAAGACTATTAAAATCTACACGGATATTAGGCAAGCACTACTGGCCCTGAAAAGTTATAAGCTTACAGCCAGGTCAGTACTAGAATGCCACAATTGACTGAATGACTCCAGCAAACAGTCAAACACAGAATTTCTTGTGTTGGGTTAAAGGATATGCACAGCGCAAACGTAGCAAATTAGCGGATAAATTGGCTAGAAAGGCAGATGGTTCAAACATTATAGGAACGGACCCTTGAAACCTACCTATCGCGACGTTGATGCATATATGATAAAAAAGATCTCCCATAAGGACTTTATGGCAATATGGGACCACTAAGGTACCTCAATGGGTCTGCAGCGAAGGCATACCTGGCTATGTCAAGAAAGAACCTACGACTCATGGCGGGGATTCTGACTGGACACTGCCAGCTAAGAAAATTTCTCTACATAATGAGATTATTCGATGCACCTCTATGCAGAGGCTGTGAATAGGATGCCAAGACAGTAGAACAGCTGCTCTGCGATTGCAACGTTGTTTCGGAACTGAGGGAATCTATTTTGGGACAACGATGGCCAACCATGGCTTTTCTCAGAACAACTCGCCGGACAACATCGCCGCCTTTTTTGCAGCACTAGGCTGGGAGATGACCTAAATGGATTGATTGACCTAGGGAGGATGCACAGGGAGTCCAGTGGGTCCTAAGTGCCATTGCTTTTGGAAGCCACCCTCTGACAATTTCCAGATTCCAGATTCTAGAAGGGCTCTAGACCTGAAAAAATTTTCCCTTGTCTTATAAAAACTGATATTTCATTTTATCTCGACCACTCCCTACACGTTCTTATACTAGTTGACAAAAATGCCAGATATAATATTACGCTCCACACCAATATGCAAGGCAAAAACAATTTTGAAGTTACTTGAAAACTTTGTAAATAAAGGACTTACTATTCAGGAAAATCATATCTCGATAAATCAGCAGTTTGGCTTCCATCAAACTTATTTACCTTCACTTAAAATATATTGAGTCGGGCAATGGGCATACCTAGTGTCCGTATATATCGACTTCTCAAAGGCGTTCGACCAGAACTGACAATACAGTTTTGATACAGCTGAAGCCAGTTGGGGTATGGGGTGCGTGGAACCTTATTCGTCTTAAACCGTAGATCATTTCAAACTTTCCAAATAGTTCAGGCCAACAATATGATTTCCTTTGGCGTCCCGTAAAAGTTTCTGTTACCCTAGGAGTAGAAGATTTTTGTGCTTTGCTGACGACGCATTGGCTTGCAGTAGGATGTTAATACACTTACAAAAGCTAGTAATAATAATTATATCTAAACTTCTTTTCATAGGAAACTTTTAATTTTTTGCAATAGTTATGGGCAGTATAATAACCTACTAAAATAAAAGCCAGGCCGAAAGCCTCCAGCATGAACACAACCAAATAAACAATCAAATTGAGTGACCGAATCGAATGAACAAATAAATGCACCGCGAATCGCGAATCTCCTCTTACAAAATCAAGTCACCCAGGCGATCCGCGGCTCGCTTATAATAACCGTTTTTCGCCATCCGCAATTCATTCATTCACTTGTTTTCTTCTGCAACTTTCGACATTCAAAAATCTAGTTGGCCGAGACTGTGAGAATCAAACGACAGCCTACTTTGTCGACAAATTGGTTCGCAGCGCGATTCACCTGTTTTTCGAGAAAGCGCAGTCGCTTTTTTTTAGCGGGTATTTACGATATTACAATTCGTTGCGTGGATAGTATTGACGTTTGGTGGTAACCGGGGTAGTTTTTGGAGTACTTCATTATGGCTGATGTTAAAGGTAAACATGAGAAAACAAATATATTTTATTTGATGGATAAATAATTAATAAAGCAAAGTTATTTTGTAACTGTTTTTAATATAATTTGATATTGAACTCTGAAAATATTACTAACTTCTTTAGTTTATGCTCAGTTTTTATGCTCATATATTATTTGAAATTTATTTCTAATTCCAGAAGATAATAACATTCCGATATTTCCATACTATAACTTTCTTACTTATTGGAATCAATAAAATTGTTTAGTAAAAAAAGGAATGTGAGTATGATAATACATTATAACAATATTTGATACAACTTTACTTTGCAAGTCAATGAGCTATAAACCAAGATGCAAGTTCCATATAACATTCTCTGAGGGTTTTTTCATGTGTTTTCGGCTAAATTATTTTTTAATTCATTCCAAACTAGATAAAGTATGTTGGAGATCGTTTAAAAATAAAGAGACATAATGGTTGATTTGCAAAGTTACACCTAATTTCAAAAAAGTCAAGAAACATTTAAAAGAAACCAGAAAAAAATTAATGATATTTCAGCCTGAAAAAGGAAATAAAAACTGGAAAGATAATTAGGGTACTCAAATAGTCTTAAAAGCGAAATTGTTTTCATTCGCAGTAATAAAGTGATATATTATAAACGAACTGTTGAACATGTATTAAAATCATTTTAATGAGATTTTTTCTTATATCATCAAAACAACGCAAACGCTGTCATTCCAAGGTATTTCTTCACTAATATATTCAAATAATAGTAAAATGATGACTGAATTTCCCCACGTTCTTCACTAAAAAACTGAACACCTAGCTCGGGGTCACTTTATGTTTCGGTGATTACTGCGCGAACATTGTCAATAGGATGAAAGTTCAAAAACCTGAATCAAGTTAAATGAACAAAATTAAAACATAATGGCAAATCAATTTAATTTAAATTAAATCGAACGCTTTCTGAAAATTGGTGCTTCCATATCGTTTAAACCTTATTGTACATACGTATTAATTGTCAAACAATGACGAAAGTGGTGCGAATGGTTTAAGGTTGTACTGTAATGGTTTTATTATTGGAAGAAGGTATTGTGATTGGCAGGTTTTTCGGCTTAATGGTTGAATAGCCTTGGATAATAGGAAACTGCTTAAATATACGCATCTGTTTATGGGGACGTTTTCATTCATATAAGTTGACCAGATTACTGTGCCTTGGTTGCAAACCATCGTTCTCTACTATGGGGCATCGATTGCATATTCTTCAGTTCCCTCGTAATAACGATCAAAATATGTCGTATTTTTTTTTGTTCATACTAAATTTTTAATATCTAGTACTGACACAAGACATTGACAGCCTATACCTATACTATATTACAAAAATTACAAAATAAGTTTTATAACTTTAATTACTTTATATGTTATTACAATACTAGATAAGTAAACCATATACTTTATAAATAATCTTAATTTTTATAAAGGGGTTTTATGTAATATATTTCGTATGATTGACATTCTCATTTTAGCTGGTACCCATTACTGGCACCTAAGTTTTCTGCAAGTGTCAATAACAGAAACATCAGAATTTTGATGGGGCACAGGGACATTTAAAAGACAAAGCACATAAATAACAAAATACCCCTAACTATTATTATATTTGGCAAATTTATAGTTATTACAGATACCGCCAGGAATATTTAAAATAAAAACAACAAAAATATAAAATTATTATATTGAATTATGTGGAAATTATTTTGATTTTTTTCAAAATCTAAATTAGAAAAACGTAAATGATTTGTATTTAAAATCGAAACCATAATATATGAAAGCTTAAATTTCAGTATCTACATATTTAGTTGGCTAAAAAGAGGAAATCATAAACTCCTGGACAAAATTAATATATTACATATTTACTGCTGTTTTTTTTTTATTTTAATGTTTTTTATTGACTGTCCTAGGCAATGCCATAAAAATTTTCCCATTATACCGGGTGTAATAAAATTCTTATATTTCCTCAGACATTACATATCACCCTGTGAGGCATACTAGCAATTGTAACATATCGCAGTAATAATTAAACCATAGCTGAATTTTTCCTTAACATTTCTTTTTTTAATTTCCCTCATTATCTCAATTGCTAGAGGAGATACTCAGATTCATAACTCAACATGTTTTAAAAAAATAAATTCTCTCAAACAACAGTTTTATTTCAAAATGACAATTGTCTGGAATCTGGAAATGGCGAGAGGATGGCCTTGAAAGGCCACGGCACTTAGGCCCCATTGGATCCCCCGTGCATCCTCCCTAAGTCAACCAATCCATCTAGGCCATCGCCAGTCTAGTGTTGAAAAAAGGCGGTGATATTACCCGATGAGGCTGTCCTGAGGAAAGCCATGGTTGGCCATCGTTCTCCCAAAATGGATTCCCTTAGTTCCGAAACAGCGTCGCAACCGCAGAGCAGATGCTCTACTGTTTCGTCCTCCTAATCACAGCCTCTGCATAGAGTTGTCTTGCATATTCTTATCATGTAGAGATGCATTCTTCGCTGGCAGTGTCCAGTCAGAATCCCCGCCATGAGTCGTAGGTTCTTCTTTGGCATACCCAGGTATGCCTTTGCTGCAGACTCATTGGGATAGCTTAGTAGCTCCCTGGCATGTCGACAGCAGTTGTTTCGTCCCATCTTGCTCTAGAGTCTCCATGGGTGATCTTTTATATCATATGTATTAACGTCGCGGCAGGTTGGTTTGAAGGACTAGCTCCTATAATGTTTAAACCGGCTGCCTTGTTAGCCAATTTATCCGCTAATTTGTTGCCTTCGCACTGTGCATGTCCTTTAACTCAGCACATAGAAATTCTGTTTTTACGGGCGGCATCCTCCAGTGAATTGTGGCATTCTAGTACTGACCTGGGTGTAAGTTTATAACCTTTCAGGGCCAGTAGTGCTTTTCTACTGTCCGTGTAGATATTAATAGTCTGGTCCTCAGTATTCCTGCGAACAATTTCTTTTGCAGCTATGGATATAGCAGCAAGTTCAGACTGAACTATGCTTGCATCTACCTTCATAGACCATTTGAGTTCAATTCGCAAGCTACGGGAGTAAATTTCACAGCCTGCTCCTTCCTTGGGATTTGAGCCATCCACGAAAATGTTAACCGCACCTTCGGTTATAGGCTCAATTGGTTATATTTGGATATCGTAGAGTTTGTCGAAGACAAACTCGGGATTCTTGACAATTGTCAAAGAATTAGTTTCATTGTTTAAAATTACTTTGGAAACTGCTGCTCAACAAATGTTCATTTAAATTTCTTTAGAGTCTCGACAAGTTTAGTGTTTGAAACTTAAAACATTAAACGCCATTCTTGGTGACAATAAAAGTATTAACTTTGGTGGATGAGGGCTCTGCGACCTCATTCCCTTATTAGTCGCCTAGTTGAACGATTTAACGAGACTGGATAAGGGCAAAGAGAAAACGATGTTCCAATGCAAGAGATGAGATGAAGACTACTAATGCATTGCTGAAGAAGGAGCTCGCAACTGCGCGTACTGGTATAATATCATCTCGAACATTCAGAATACGACTATAAGTTGGTTTAACTAGTAGAACCCCGGCCAAAAATTAATTATTCACCAGAGAGCACAATTGGTTTGTTGTCAGAAATTACAATATTGGGCAGTAAATGATTGAAAGAATGTTTAATTTTCAATTCCCGTGACGGGCGTGTACGGAAGAGAGATTTTCAAATTGCAATATATCTCCAAAGATCCCGTTTGAAGGAGGTTTTGTTTTGCTTTGACGTACGTATAGAGCTACTGCCTATATGAGTGATCTATGAACGCAGGCTTTTGGATAACATCGTACTTGAACAATGTAATGCCATCCATTCCTATTTTGGGACTCAAGTGTTTACTCGTCCCCATGTGGCTAGACAAGTTCCAGAGTACTTAAATGATGCTGGAATTCCATTGATGCAATGGCCACCTCTCAGTTCCGATTTAAATCCCATAGAGCATCGGTGGGATGCTCTTAAAAGTCTGGTATCCACAAAGAATAATAAACTAGAGAGGATGGCTTGTTGCATCGGCCAAATTTGTTCACTGTCAGCTGCTTTGTGTGACGTAGCAACGCGCGAAATTGGCGCGAAAGGCTTAACATACATATGGCAAAGACGTACGGGCAAGACTATTTTTCTTATTTAGAGTTTATAAAAATGTGTTTAAACTCAAAACTATAAATAGATAATAAAAATAAACCATTTTAAATTACTGTTCTTTATATTAATAAAGAATGGAAAATATTTTTTTACAAGCTTTTTGTATTTGAATTTAATCAAACCTGAATAAGCCAAAAGTAAATAGAAGTATAACGATTCGTGGATTATTAAATCTTGTATGAAAAGTACCCTGTGGGTTTTTGAGAGAAAAATAGATACAAATTAAATAAAATCTGACAATTCTTTTATACAGTGTTTTTCAAAAAGTATGCATAATGTGGAAAAACGTAATAATTGATTCTCAGAAAATGTTAGTTAGTACCTTTCTGAAATAAACGATTCATTTATATTATATTATTTATAGCTATCTAAAATATCATCTCCAAAGAGAAAAGTTGAACATTAATTATTCCTTTTATTCTACAAACAAGTATATTTGTATCTATGTACAGGGTGGCTCGAATTCGTGTCTATGTATGGGGAACTCGAAAACCGTAAGAGATACAGTGTCGGTCAAATTAAGGCAAAATTGCGCATTTAAGTGCCTAACAATATGCCGTTTAGAAAGTTTTAAAATTCCGAGTATTTACGTAGATATCCGGAAGAAACCGAAATTTTGAAAAATCGTTTTATTCTTTTCCTGGGCTTATTTAAAAACGGATTTCAAATCTAATTGCACTTTTGCATTGCCACTTTTTCCGCTCTGTCCAATGATGATATCCAGTTTAAAATCCGACGTCTCGTCTTCAAGGGATCACCATCAACTTTCTTTTTTTAAATACGAACTTTAATTTTTTTATCGTTTTTCAGATGGTATTGGCGTTATTATTACGAGTATGTGTTTTTATTTTTTTTCAATTTTTATTACTTTTATTTTATATATTTTGTTTTGGCGTGATTTTAAATAATTTACTTTAATTAAATTTTCGTATTCCATAAAAATATTTTATTTGTTTTTTGCATAAGTGGAAAATTGGAGCCCGTATTAAAAATTAAAAAGTAAAATTATTTTTTACGAGAATATGGCCATGAACTGTTACTTAAACAAGTTGCTTAGTGTATTTTATTTATAAGCAAAATTCCAATAGGTATTTTTCCATCAAAGTTCCTGTTCCTATAGTATCAGGTAGTATGATTATACATTTTTGATGTTCTATATTAAATACATTTTTTAATTGGTTAAAAGTTGGGAATATTTTATCTTTGTAGTAAGCAACTTCTTTGAGTAATAGTTCATGGCCATATTCTCGTAAGAAATAATTTATTTTACCATTTTTTATTTTTAATACGCTCCAATTTTCCACTTAATATGAAAAACAAAATAAAATATTTTTATAGAATATAAAAATTTTAAAAGTTAGCTTAAATTATTTAAAATTACGCCAAAGCAAAATATATAATTAAAAAAATAATAATAAAAATAAAAAAAAAATAAAATAAAATAAAAAAAATAAAAACACATAGTCATATTAATAACGACACTACCATCTGAAAAACGATAAAAAAAATTAAAGTTAGTATTTAAAAAAAGAAAGTTGATGATGATCCCTTGAAGACAAAACGTCGGATTTCAAACTGGATACAATCGTTAGATAGAGCGGAAAGAGTGGCAATGCAAAAGAGCAATTCAATTTGAAATCCGTTTTTAAATAAGCCCAGAAAAAAATAAAACGAATTTTCAAAATTTCGGTTTTTTCTGGATATCTCCGGAAATACTCGTAATTTTAAAACTTTCCAAACAGCATATTGCTAGGCACCTAATCGCGCAATGTTGCCTTAATTTGACCGACACTGTATCTCTTACGGCTTTCGAGTTCCCCATACATAGACACGAATTCGAGCCACCCTGTACATCTTTACTGATATTCAAAATAGTAATTTTCTTGTGGCACTCAGAGTTCGACGTTCTATTTTCAAATTATGGAAAATGAAATTGAATTAAGAAAACCTTAGTTTTATAATTTCTGTATATTAACTAGTAAGTTCATTCATAATGTCAATAACATGGGTGCTTATGATTGAAAAATCCTTAATATATAATTCGACACAGCTGTATGACATAATATATTTATGATATTCTAACGTGATAAGCAAGGTCACAATCTAAGGAACTTAAACAATGTATAAATAAGAATTACTTTCCAGTGTTTGTGAACATACCTACTTTTATAAACATATTGTTTAAAATCTAAATAGCCAAGCGATACACCGTCTAATAAATCCCTCAGCTTGACAACTGTTCTACAATATTAGGTAAACAATTATTATTCCTTCCAGACTTCTTTACATTTAAAAATAATTAAAGTTGTTACGCTTAAAAATACTCTGCGAAACAGGCACTTGGTATCTGCTTTAATCCTCATTTTATGGGATTTTCTTTAGGATCAAACGAAAAATGTAATAAATATCGAGTTACTCAATGTTCAAATCACCAAAACACAACTATCAATGGTTTGAAAATATCACTAAAAAAGCTAAACACACAACGAAAACATAGAAGATTCAATGACAACCATGGCAAAACGAAGGACGTTCGTCAGGACGTTCGTCATGCAGGAACGTTACAACGACGACGATGTGGGTGAGGGGACCGCGGGGCACGGGTCGATCGTATGTGAACATAGGTTTTTATGGGAAGTAACTATCCTCTCTAGTGTATTATTCTTGGGTATCCACACCTATTAACCACGATAAACTGGTGGTTGCCGAATGGGAGAATATCCCCAGGATATAATAAAAATTTAATCTACCGAGGCGCATGAATTAACCCAATGATCAAAATCCTAAATCATAATCAGAAGTAGAGGCAGTTTCCCACGATATTAATGTCGTACACTTAATTCATAATTTCAAATGGTCTTGAGGTTTTTATTGAATTCATGTTTCACATGTTTCAAATAATGAAAATATTAATTTCAAATCAACAAAAGGCTAGCCAAGAACCATTTTTTCACCTTCACCATAACGGACATAATTTGTACTAAATATGAATAAAAAAAATGGAATGACATATTTGGCAACATATTTCGAAGTACGCCGACGAATAATTAACATTAACTACAGGAGACGTTGCTTGCTCTTCCTGTTCCGCCTAACATTGTTCTCTGTTTATTTAAGAAATAATATAAAGCCTGAGGATTTTCACACGTACTAATAGTTAATATTGCACTAATTAATATTCAAATATGAGGTAGATATGCTTGAAATAGTCGGAAAATATACATGTTAAGTTCACCAAAAATATTTTTGTACTTCATTTTTTATGTTCTAACTCAATTTTTGATCATAAGCCATAATTCTAAAATCTTCAATATTTCGAAAACTGTTAAGTTTTGATATATGATATATTCTCCAAAAATATGCAGAATTTATAATTGCTATTTTATATTTAAAATACAAAGTTGGCATGTGCCTTACTTTTTTGAAACACCATGTATACATTAAGGCAAAAGCATGTGTAAAAATGGACGAAATCACGCAACTTTCGTTCGGAATATTTTTTTCTAACTTCAAAAATATTAGAGATATTTTCATTTAAAATGTGGACCACCTTATACTGTTACCTGAGTTACGTGCTTTAAAAAAATAGGACAAGTGTAAATTATTTATAACAAAATGAGATAGTTTTGATAAAAATACTGCATTTCTTGTCAAAATAAGACGTATTTAATTCTATCACTGACGCGTATTGTAAGGTACGATATTTTGAAAAACTTGTAAGCTTTTTTAGTTACATTTTCTTAGCTTTCAGGTAAAGCTACACACAAATTTTCTCCAGTTTTGTTTAGTGGAATAAATCGTGTGGAGAAATATAAAATTGTTTAACCCGTTTTACTTTTAAATCCATTTGACAATCATAATTTTAATATACTTCGATTTTAAGGAAAGTTTGATATATTTTGCACCACAAAATTTCCTCAAATAAAATTATGTCCAGGAATATTAGTTGTAAATTGTTCTTGTAACACCTTTTTGATGCCAAAATATATTAAATTAATATTTTTTAAGCATTTTGAATTTGCGCCATGTATGATTTTAAAATTAAAAGCGAACATTTTAGTTAACTAATTATTTGATAAAAAAATATAGTACGTTTTTATGCAACAAGAAAATATTTATACGTCTATTTTTTTTAAATGAATAAATGAAATTGTACTTATGTAAATTACGTCTTGACTGCCACATATTTTTATTAAATATTTTTAAGTAACTTAAAAAAAGGCAATTTTTTAACTGCTATTGAAATAATGTAGACAATAAAATCATTTAATGTAAAAATAATTATAATTTTCTCCATATTAAAAAGATAATGCTATCTATTTTAATTAAAACTGTAAGTAATTATTTCTAAAAAAATTACGTACCCTTTGCTTTTAGATCAGAAATTGATGTCGATTACTTTTTTATGATATTTTGAATACATTTGCACTGAAAATTAATTGCCTTTACTATTGGTAAAATAAATTACCATTTTAATATTATATAAAAAAACAATATTTGAAAAATTTATTGTAAAAGAGGCTGTAACTGTTTTTAATATTGACTTTTTATCTTAGAATTGATCAAGGAAGGAACCTTTAAAGTTTGTCTACACACTAGGTAACATTCTGCATATTACCTATTCTGCATATTATTTGTTTGATTTTAAGCATCTACTTTCTTTAAAGTCTGTCCCTGATTTTTTCAAATTCTTGCTTGCAAGTTATTATAATAATTTTTTTTTTGGGCATAATATCTTCATTTTCTTTCACTTCATTTTCATTGTCAATATTTCGGTTTACCAAATATATGTCAGCACTTCTCGTGTTGTTTGATATAATCAAACTTTGAGATAATTATGTCGTCAGTACCTAGTAAATTGGTCGTTGACATTCAAACCTTTGTCCGGCCGGCCGGTCTGTTTCATTGAATACATTTCTCAACAGCAAGCGTAATTAATAAGGTAACAATATTATGTTTATTTTCATTTACTTTCTGATTTCTTTAAACTGCGGCTTTTTAACGAACTCTCCATTTACACTCGTTTATCATTTCAAAACATTGAAAATTGACCGATTTCAAAAAAGAAGACAAACAATTTTGGTTGAAAATTTACTCTCCTAAAAGTTAATAAAATAAGGCAAATTTAATAACACATTTAATAAGCTGCACTGGGAAACATGATTGATTAAAATAAAGACGATAATTTATAAACATTTTTCGGAAACGGCTCGCTGGATTCTAATAATTTTGAAGTTATTTACTAGTTAAATTTTTTAAGCTTATTTGTTGAAAAATCTGTCATAAATGTCATATTATTTAGGATGCAGCACAAAATACATGTACGTGTGCGTGGTTTCTCTTAACTGGACATACTGTATCCCTGGAAGATTTTACGACATAGAGACTTATCAGTAAACCCATGTATAAATCTTTAATCAAACATAGTAATTTATGAAAATTCAATGAAACGTAGAATTCCAAAGATATCCAAAGTCTAAAGTATTATGAAAGTTACATGTACCTTAATTTATTTTACGCTCTGTATAGTAAGCATCTTAACAGAAACGTTAACCTAAATGAGATAACCAATCGAGTCTTTTCGGAAAATTTGGTACAAAAGTTCTCATCGGGGCTTACGAAGTAACAAAACTAGACGAAAAGTAGTTCTGGAATGAAAATAAATAATCCCCGGATTTATTATTTTAAAATAGCACGGGAACCCGGGACTGGAACCTCTAACTTTAAAATATAGGAATAAGTTAAAAAATTAATACGGTGCCACTAAATTCAATTTCTCTTAATAGAAAGTTTGCAGCTGCCTTTCTGATTTCCTTAAGTCAATTTTGCGGTAAATTTAATATTTTAAAATTTATTGAAATCTGCCAAATTTTACTTCAGAGAATTAAACTCAAGCTTAAGCTCATTTATTAAGATATATGATCTTTTAAATGCCATATTACTTATAATCAAACAAAAATACAAATACGTCTAAGGTTTCTTTCTCTAAGTGGATACTGTATATTCGCAACGTTTTCAGACAACCGGCCTTACAAGTACACACACACGTGCTACAACCCTTAATCATAACCCAAACTAACTCAAAACAACAGTAATCAAATAAACTCCCGAGTCGTTTCAGAAAAATTGATATTAAAAAATAACAACTCTTTTCAACAATTTCGTTCATGTATGGTGCAAAATAGCAAATAATAATAATACAAAAATCTTTTATTTTGTACACAATGAGAATAATTTGTGAATGTCTCAAAAACGGCTTAACACATATTGCTAAAGCATAGCTACCATGAAAACTATTATTGGATAAATACTGGATTGATAAAGTTAGCAATTAGATAGATGGATATATTATATATTATATATTCTGTGCTTTGATACTAAAATATAGTGCATCGGAAATCAGATATGCCACGTGCACTTGCTATAATAATCCAAAGACATATAAAATAATAAATAATCACACGATGCATTCAAATGCTTCGAGTAGTAGAGCAAGGAACCGTTATAAAAAGTAAAATTAGGGAAAGTGATTCTAATTTAATGGAAGAGAGATATTTAAATAAATTCATGGTCGGTCAAATTCGATAGTGCATGGTCGTTCAAATTGAATTATATAAATATTGCATTCTATAAAATAAATTTTGTTGGGATTCTGAATTCAGATCTCCGTGACTAGGCTATTGTGCTTTAACCGATAGGCTAGTAGGCATCAGTATTGAAAGTTTTGCAAATAAACGTTTATACAGGGTTCTTCCTAATTGAGTACGAACAATTTAACCTCGTATTTCTGAAATTTTTTGAGTGAAAATTCTTTACTCTTTGCTGATCTCCGATTTGATTGAAATAAAAAACTTCTCAAAGAGAAAGGGCAAAATAGTGAGCTTTTTTGCTAGTTATACTGTTTAGCATCATATTGATGATCAGTTTTTTTTTGAAACAATCTTACTTAGTTATATACGGCAAATATGTACTTAAATTTTGAAATAAATAAAAAATTCGTTAATAAGCCGTTGGCTCTAGCAATAGTTGAAAAAATTTTCATGGTGAGCATAACTGTTATTTTGTTCAAATTTAGTTAAGCAAACATGACCCTAACCTTGGAGTTATGCACGGTTTAAGTAATGTTATACAATTCATGGTGCGTACATAAAAAGTAAAAATGGCTAATATCAATATATCATGAAATATCTACCAAGTTACTTTTTCGTCAGATTGATAGATATATAATTTAGCCAGGAAGTTTTTCCGAAAATATTTTAAATATTTCCGTCATTATTATTTTATTTTAAAAAGTAGTTTAGATTAGGTTAGATTCTTTAATATATTGTTTTCGACACAAAAATAAACAATACCTAATGGGACTTTCTACCACCACACATAGGTGTGGATTTTGAGTATTGGCATATTTTTCAAGTTATTTTTAATTTAAAGTATTTAAATCATGAGGTCTGGGCTATTTAGTTTTTAGTATGTATATCTAGAGGCCATAACATCTTCAATGTAAAATTTATATTTCAAATTTTACCTACGAGCAGTTCCATAAAGCAAAATTTGGAAAAATGGTTACGGCAAAATTGTCCTGCTTTTCGATGCCTTAAAAATGTTTGGATCATATTTATTTTATTATCATCTGGCATACGATGAAAAAATTTAACATCGTAAATTATCTACATTGACAACACACTACTATTTATTCATGTGTCCTGTGACACCAGTTAAAATTCGTCCAGCAATTAACGGCTTTTTAAAAAACATTAATCTCTACATTTTATCCCTAGAACTATAAAAGTTTTAAAAAATTGACACAATCAATTTTTACAATTCCTTCATATTAACGTGGACAATAAAAAAACTATGTTAGGAAAAGTTTCGGATCATACGCTGCACATAAAATACGTAAACGCTTTCAAAATAGCACAAGTTTTACTCTAGAATTTTCTTACATTGCTTTTTATAGCCAGATGCTGCGCTTTACTGTTTATAATATGTCATTTTACTCATTTTAAGGTAACATAAAAATAAAATCTCTTATTTAATTGTCTTATCTATTCATCCTCCTATTTGGCCGCGCTAATTGATCACTCTGTGTGTGAAAAGTTGCATAAAACCATGCGTCTAATCAGATCATTTAAAATTTTGGAGCACATTACCACAGTATAGGCAAGGAACAGTAACGTCAGTGAGCTCAAATCCCTTGAAGTATTGAGATCAAAGAGCACCGGCAGGCACCTGCTTGCTTGACTTTGCCGTCGTTGGATCACGTCCTATACGAGGGGACGTGCATTTCGTTAAATTTTATTGTCGCATGGAGTCAGTTTCTACTAGTAAGTCATTTACAATAATTTAATTATTTTATAATTTCATTCGACACTCTAATTTTAATACATTTAGAAATAATATTTAGATTATAGATGCTTCACGACAGGTTCTTAAAAATGTGTGAAAGTTCAAATGATAATAAAACAATAAACAAAGCATTTAATAACAAGTTTTGTGTAATGTAGCTTATACTACAAAAATATTAATTTCTTCGAAATTGAAGACAAGTTTAGTGCAAACCCTAACTAATATAACTCTAAGGTATTTAGTAACACAAAACATAATATACGCAAAGTTTATTTAATAACTTTTTTCTACTACCGTGCGTAAAATACTCACTTTACGCACTCTCTAAGATTCGTAAAATAGGCCTTTTTAATGTGCAGTGCGTAAAGTAAGGTACTTTATGCACTAGTGCGTAAAGTAAAGCTGAGATATTTTTTGACGTTTACTGACATATTTTTTGACGTTTAGAGCAGTGCGTAAAATAATTTATTTTACGCACTAGTGCGTAAAGTAATATAACATTATTTTTATTTTTTCATATATTTTTCGATAGTAGAAAAAATTTTGTATGCTACTCATGTGTAAAGTACCCTTTTTTTATTCATGGGATTGTCGCATGAGCCGTAGGCGACAATATTCCCATTCATAAAAAAAGATTCACTTTACACACTTGTTGCATAAATAACTATTTTCTACGACTGCCCTGAAAATAGACAAAAACGCACTAACAACTGCTCTTGAAAACTGGACATTTCAAACATCGTGTGAAAAGTATACTTTGCACACGGCGTATGCAAAGTATACTTTTCACACACTTATTCGGGTATTTAGATTAAAGGGCTTCGTCTCCGATTTAGAGCTTCGCCCTCAGACATCCCATTCCCAGATCTCTAAAAAAGGGGGCCCAATTTTAGGGCTTCACCCCCCCAGTAGCCCATTTTTGCAAAACTGTAGAAAATGGGACTCTCATACCAGGGCCCCCCTTTTAAGGCTTGGGGCCCAATTTTAGGGCTTCGCCCCGGGGCTCCATTATGAAATCTGTAAAAATATTCCTCCCGTGCCATAGGCTCCATTCTAGGGTTTCGCCCCCCTGGGACTTCATTTTAGGGCTTCGCCCCCAGAGCCTCTTTTTCAAAATATTTAGAAAATAGAGACCCCACGCCGGTGGCCCCATTTTAGGACTGTGTCCCTAGTTATAGCTGAGCGAGAATCTCTTAGTCACGCAGTTTTTTTCGCTAGGAATAAAATTTTCTGATAAATCAATAATAAAAATTTTCCCATATAGGTAATATGTAATTTTCTACCACACTCCCAGTGAGGCACTCAGGCCCTGTATGTAGCAGTCGTAAAAAAAGTATAGTGTGCTACACGTGTTGAAAAGACTTTATGGCACTCGTCTACGGCTCGTTTCACCAAACTGTCTCATTGGTGTGAAAAGTCTTATTTTCAGCACTTGTTGCACAATATACTATTTCTATTTTGCGTTCAAAATGATCCCATTTTGATACGCAAATGCGTGTCGAAAAGAACTTCTTTTCGAAACGGCTTTTGTTGACTGGTTGCTAGGATATTAACAAAATTGTTAAATGTCAAGGCCCACTAGCAAAAATTTCGACACTGCTTTCAATAGGATTTCTAGTAATAAAGACGCCAAAAATGACAATATGGCCGCCCAACTGTTGATCGGGACTAGATTAATAGTTTTCATTAAAAATTTCATATAAAATACACGTTTTAAAAGACATTTAGCGCACTCGCACGTCGCACATTAGGAAACTCCACGCAAGCGGGTCGTTTCCTAATTTAGTGATCATGCGAAAAAATATGGTATTTTAAAACAAGTATCTTAATATACTATTTTTTCACTATTAAAAAACGGTTCTTTATAGGCCGGAATCGGCGTCTTAGACTTAGATACGTAAACTACATATTTTCAGGCCCATAATAGTTTTATAACCTGAGCTACAATCCCTTCTACAAAAATAAACGACCCCTTTATGGTCACTACTCCCTTAACACCCGTAATTGAAATTTGGGGAAATGATGATGGTGTTTTTCCATTTGTAATTGCATTGTTTTGGTTTATTTAGATATAAAATATTTTCGTTTTTATTGGTTCCACCCCTATGCTATGAATGGGAACTATAAATTTAATCTTACATTTTATGATTAGCACAAAACCAAATGGTTTGAAAAGGGAACATGATTGATTAAGGAATGTATGGAGTGTACAATTTTATGAATAATATTTTCATGCCTAATTTTTATCTCACTCCTTTTTAAAAAACCAAGTTGGTAGGTATTTTAATTCTAGATAATATTTACTCATACCTGAAAGGATCTTTTGGGAATCTAAAAAATTATTTTTTACCATCAGTTTTACCGAAATAGTTATCCACTGCACAGAATCCATCCATCGTTATAGAAAACGCAACAACAGTCCCTAAATAATCTCTCCCTCGCCCTCGTATATTACGTTTGTGCTAAAACTCCCCAAAGTTTCTGAGAGTCTATGAGAAAACTGGATTGAACCGCTCTTACCTCAGGCGGCAAAATCGAGATTTTTATGCATTTGACGCTACCGTTCATTAATTCTACCGTGACATTACTAAAGAAACTGTGCCTTTTTATATAGAGGATGTACTCCTGAAACGTATATTTATAATGAGTTTTAATAATAGTGGGTAATAAAAAATTCTAAGCCATACTTTATATTATTGCTCCTAATTCAATAAAGTGAATTTAAATTATATACATTAAAAAAATTAAAATTCGATAATGTAAGCAAATCTTATTGTGTTATTTTCAGGGTGACCAAACAATGTGTCAATACGAAATGCGATTTTTTTTTGCTGTTTGGAAACACGCTATATGCTAATAGATTTACGGATTCTATAGAAAAGTGTAAAACAATCCTATATACTATGTTTTCCTATTATTTACATATAATTTCGTTTGAACTATAAATATTACAATCCTTCCTATCTCAGTTTTTACCTCTTGTTTGATGAGAAATTGTGAAAATTTTATGTTTGATGTTGACTTCGTGCAAGGTATTTGGATATCAAAAATATGTTAAGTGATTTTTCTCTCTTTCGTCGAGGAGAATCATGTTCCACAGCCCTACTATATATATCATCCTACCCCACCCATATCTAAACCGCTCATCAATCGGCTTGGCCGGCGTAGTATTTTTTTGCCCTAATATCTTGTCGCTAAAGAAATGTCGAATGAAAAAACAAGTAGGTCAGACAGCTTAGAATCTGGCAATCGTGGATTTTAAGGGAGGCAAAAATTTGGTGACAAGTCAAACAAATTTTAATAGATGACTAAAACATAAGAAAATGATACCCCTGTACAAACATTCTCACAATTAGCAAAGAAGAATGTCTGACAAGTCTAGAACACGAACTGGAGAAAATCAAACGGGACGCCTTCAGGAAGAACGAGTACAAAACTCAAGCCTGGACGCCTGCTATTCTATAAGAAACCTACGGCAGCTGGGCTGGAAGGCGTGGCATTCCTGATCAGCGAAGAATTCAAATATATTTTCTTGAAGATGAGAACAGTACCAGACTAACTCACCTATGTGATACTGAAGTTAAGCTAGAGGTACACACTTCAAATTATTGAGGTCCATGCTCCTACAGGTGCCTCAAAACATATCGAGACTGAACAATTCTATGAACTGCAAAGGCATCGAATAAATCACACTCTCCTTTCATTTTAGGTGATTTCAAAGCAAATATTAGCCAAGAAAAGCAATTGAACGCACAAAATTTAAAGCATGGCTAGTGCACACATAGCAACATAGGACAAATGTTGGTAGACTTAGCATAGGAGATATGTACTACATGATCTTAAACTCGCAAAATATGACATGATGAATAAACGAACCTACATAACACTGGACAACATGTCCGGAATACACGCAACAACAGAGCCAATGGACACGGAAAAATCCTAATGGTAAAATGTGAAACCAGATTGACTTTGGCCTCAGTGCGCACAAAAACTTCTGTCTCTGTATTAAACAAATTCAACACAAAGAGTGACCGCAGGATGGTGAGCGCACATATCCAAATGGACATCACACATGCTAGAAAGGAAAAAACTGTAGTTGGAGCCTCGACGACCCACGACCCACTCAAATATAAAGAGAATGAGTTGTAAACCTCAGATGCGGTAAAGCTCGGCCCCATACAGTATCTCAATTAAATGGATCTCAACACTCTAAACAAAGAAGGAGAGAAAACCCTAAAAAACTCATCGAAGAAAAGAAGAACGAGAGTTGAGACTCACTTGGATACAAGGAACTCAGTAAAGAAGCGAAGAAGCATGTTAACGAGATGTTACAGCTCGCAACAAACGATTGATTTGTGAGGAAATTCAACTCAATGTTAGTATGCGAGTCCTACTATAACTTCTATCACGATTTCGATGACCAGGCCGTGTCAAATACAGCTACAGTGAACGTTATCAAGAAGGGGAATGCAGTCTGCATACGTAATTACAGACCTCTCAGGTCTTTCAGCATTATATATAAGGTACTTACAAAAATCTTTACAAAACGCTTAACAGATGAGTTTGATTTCTACCAGTCGCTGGAGTAGTCGGGCACCAGAAGACGGTTATCTAAATCATGAGGACTCCTATTGAAAAATGCGCCAAATACAACAGCCCCCTTCATCTAAATTAGTAGATTACCTAAGTATCGAAAATGCAGGAATATGGACCGCATTGGAGGCGATGAGCTGTGCATAAATTTTAGACACACGAACAACGTCAAGTACATTCTAGAAAGGGATACATCCCAAATCAAGATCCATGATAACCCAAGTACGGTGAACACCCTTGTTAGATGACATATCCGAGAAGTTGATACCACCGCGTCAAAACGTTTAACTCATTGAATTCACCTTTATTAATCAAAGGCACATTTACAAACCATTTGAGATATGCTGACGACATCGTTCTCATTTGCAGTGACTCCGACAAATTGCAATATATGGAAACTTAATGAAGAAAATAAAGCCATTGGTCTATGCCCGAACCTCCATGAAATGGCCAAATTACAGCCGAAAATAACGCTCTAAAACTCGTGGATAAATATTCCTATCTGCGCCACAACGTCAGGCTGGTGAACAGAAACAAATGGCTCAAATCAGAAGACGCATCAGATTGAATTGGGCTGCGTTCGGTTAGCTGGGCAATATATAAAAAATTCCTAAAATTCCCATCAATCTTAAATGCAAATTGCATGAGTCGTGTGCTACCTGTCACAACGTATGGCCTTGAAGCTGTCACCATAACTCAACAGAGTGCAAATTCGCTGAGAGTGTATCAAAGTGTAATAGAGAGACATATGCTAGTAATAACTCTCCACAATAGAATTAGAAATGGGGATGTGAGAGCTAGAACTCGCGGGTGTCGTGTGATCCAGAGAACATCAACTTTGAACGGATGCTTAACGGGACACATTGCAAGGAGCGACTACGAAAGGTTGACTAAACGATTACTGAGCTGTCAACCAAGAGCATCCTCGTTAAGAGGACGAGCTGCGAAGACAAGCGGAGGTAAATTAGGTTCCAGTTGACCAACACAAAATGAGGTGGAAGTGAAAAGAAGAGGCCTTCCTCTCAGGAGTGGATAACAACAAGCTCAGAAGAAGAAGAAAAAGACAGATGCAAACGCTATATACTTACTGAACTATTTTTCGCTGTTCTTATTATAATTAGGAAGTTAACCCCACTATGGCGCAATAACTAACCATCCTGTATGTGTAAATTTATTATGTGATTATTCTAAATGTTGTAGCTCATTATTAATTTATAATCAAGCTATACCTTGTTTGGATGAAGGATGAAACGTACATAAATAATTAATTAGATTTAAAATAGCATTTGATAAATAATTTGCGACCTTTAATATTGCACCTCCCACAAGTGAACTTAAATATATTTAGAATGCGAACATACGAAAGTGCATTAATTACTACTAAATGAACTGAGAAGTGTCAGCCATAAAATATGCAAAAAAACAGAAATTAAGGAACGATAACAACAGGAGAGTATAAATAGCAGACCTATAACAAAATTATAATGTTGAGATCAAAATAGTGTTTCATAATATTAGTACTATTAAAATACTACTATACAGCGTCTGCCCAGATTTGGTTATCAAATGGGAAACTTTTTATTTTTGATTTTATGAGAAAAGGTTATTATTGATAAAAAGTTTTGCTTGTTATAAAAATAAGACTGGCATTGAAAAAATAAATATGCTATACAGGGCGTCAGAAATATCCATTTTAACTAACATCTTCAGCAGAACCACCGATACTTTCAATGCACTTGATAAGTTCTTTTTAAACAGCGAATAGCATTTCTTACATGGTCGGTTCAGAAACGTTTTATGTTTTCTTAATACTTCTTACTTAAAAACGTCTTGTATGAAGAAATATTTATCTTTAATATCACACTTGTGCGATAATAAATGGCGCGATAGGTGCTGGTTTCATAATAAGTAACATGTAAGTGTAACAGTAAGTGCTTTCTTTACTGATAGTTTTACAGACAGTTATAATTAATCAATGTGAAAACGCCTGTATAATGAGAATAAATTTGAAATTGTTTTGTTGCGGAAAATAAATGCAAAACGTGCAGAGAAGCTGCAGCAGACTTTAATGCTTAACCAGCCTGAAAGTGAAAATATTAGCTACGTAACCGTGGTTAAGGCTATGGAAAAATTCCAGTCCTGTCCAACAAGTGTTTAAGCTTCAAAGCTCAAGGATATAATGAGAATATTGACGAAGATGAGCTCGATGTATTGCTTCATGGTACAGAGGTCCCCAAAAAAACCGTGATTTGGGTTACTCTACTAATTCTATCCGAACTATTTAGAAGAAATACAAATACCAGCCATTTAATCCAAAATTTATTCACATGTTGTTTCCTGAGGACATGGATAAATGATTTGATTTTTGTCACCGGATAATGGGGTATTATGAAGATATCCAAATTCCGGGTTTCCAATTTTGTTTTCCGTCCAAGCCACATTTACCACTAACCGAGTTTTTTCATCGCGAAATTTGAGGTTTTGAAGTACAACTAATTCCAACTAAATTTTTCGCAAAATGACATTTCGGATATTATTGAAGAGTTTCCCCTGAAAGTAAGATCAAATATTTCAGTTAGATGGTTCTTTTGTCATTACTCGGCAGCAGTAAGAGTCTGGCTTAACTTGAATTTTAAAGAAAAATGAATTGGGCGCGCTTCGAATAAAGAATTT
>MU190197.1:33905-45249 GCA_016904865.1 Pissodes strobi | reverse complement strand
TAGCATGATACTGGCATGTGACCTTTGGACCCGGCGCACACTGGTCGAATTTCTAGGAAAGCTGGCCATAATAAAGTTTATTAAGTATTACACGTTTAATATATCGTGTTTTAGACAAATAATTTTTGAATTTTTCGCTCATCATCTTTATTTATAGATATAAGAGGGAGTATCAATTATCGCTAACGATAAAAAACATGTATAAAAAATCATTTGTATGTTCCTAAATCGTTTTAAAAAATGATTTTGAAAATTAAGGGCTCCTTCGTTGTAAAAAAAGGGTTTTAAATTTTTAATTCCATGATCCAAATTTTGTTTTTGCAACGATTAATTCAGGAGTCTCATGAGCAAAATGAATGTTAAGCGGACGACAGAAACGCGTTGATGAGGGCCTGCAATTTTGCCATACATATATTTCAGAGTTATCGCTATTTTTAAAAATTAATCTAACAGGGACGAAACTAGTAAAAATTATAGAAGCATCAGTGCAGCTATTGTTCAAAAACACTTGCTTATATTCTGACTATACCAAGGTAATATCAAAGCCATATTTACAAATTAAAATTAAATTATAAATTTTTATCTGCTGATTCAGCCAAAGTATTTATTACCTCTTTTTATAATAATATCAGTCAATGATTCTACCGAAATTTCAGCTTCAGTTTCACTCATGATACAAAGAAAAAAGAAGATGACATTGCGCATATGGGCGGGGCCTTGCCGATTGTCGACTACGTCATGGGTGACTTATTTTGGCGGCAGCTCACTTAACCTATGCTATTTTAATGTTGTTTAGAGCTGTTCTAATTATAAAGGATGGTTTTCAGAGTATTTGAAGTAGTATCTAATTGATATTTAGGTTTGATTTAATCGGATTTTGTTATTATCAAGGTTCAGTTCCTAATAGCTCGTCAAATATTACGTGGTAAATAATGCGTTGTTCTGTGGCTGTGTAAAAACTGAATAATCAAGCGAAGGGCTGCACAAAAGCGAAATACATTAGGTTTTCCCAGTTCTCCTCCGAGGATGTTTCAAGAAAAGCATAGATAAACGCTTGTAAGAGATTGGACAATTTTAATGTGCTCTTTGGCTAGGGTGTGTTCGAGGCATTTCGAAGAAGATTGCTACAAGAGAGACTTTCGGTTTGAAGTTCGGGAAAAATTTAAAAGAGAAGTGTTACCAGCCAGATTTGAAACACTAAAACAACAGTTTTCATAGATAATTACTTCGTTTTACATTGACTGTCTCTAGAACTAAGGTGTGGCCTCCGATACCAATACTATATGTAGGTATTGATTATGAACTTACGAGTCTTCAAGTATTTATAATAATTACCATAATAGACAGTAATATTTATTAATATAGACATGACCAGATTGTATGAATATATAACTGTAAATTGTAAATTATGGTTCTTAAATAAGCTCGTCAAATATTATGTGGTAATTAAGTAATGCGTTGTGCTGTGGCTGTGTACAGGGTGGCCCAAGAGGGACCTATACCTTATCTCGAAAACTACGGAGTTTGGAAAAAAAAATTAAATGCAGAGGTTGTTCCTAGTAAAATGATCTTTATTTTTTTTGTATTGTTTTAATCGTCACTCTTTTATATACAGAATGGTCAAAGAAAGTTACACTTTTTTTAATGAAACACCCTATATTTTATTACATTTTTGGATTCTACTTAAAATTCTAAGCATATTTGATGTATGATCTTATACCTTTAGAGTTAGTAGTTTCACAGATATAAACAGTTGAAAATCGGTACTTTGACTACTTTTCACCTTGGTAGCAAGAAGACCATTAGAGATGTAGTGGAATAAATAATGGGCAAAATTATGCCGTTTTTTTTTTATCAGCTTAGAACAAGATCAAACCTATTGGGTATTGTCAACAAGACCATTTTACACATGAAACCTCAAAATAAGACCTCTTTTTGCGGTCCCGATTTTTTTTATTTGCAAAAAACTGTCAAAACTTCCCCTTTTTAAAAATTATGTTTTTTTATATTTCCACTGTAATATCTAAAAGCTCAATAGAGCTATCGACATGATTTTTTTTTTGTTTTAAAACACACACTTAGGCGCTGTTTTCAAAGTATAAAATGGTTCGCATTTTTTATTTTAACTATGCCGAATATATCAATGACCTTGGGACTTTAGATATTATGCAGGCAAATTTTCACTGATCGTTTTTTTTTTTTTGTTTTTGGGAATTTCATATAACATGCAGCGAAGAAAATGTAGACAAATGACCAAAAAAGTTTTTGGTAGCATAAGCATTGTTGTCACTTTTACAGTTTAGGATCTATGATTTTTTAAAGCCCGCGGAATTTAAAAATTCGGTTGCTCGTCGGTTAATCTGGAGCGACAGGTACATATAATATCCGAACGCCATCGCTTTGAAGAAACTAAACAGTGTTTGGTCACTTAACAGTGCCTATATTATTATTACTATGTCACTAGGTTATTTTATTGAAAATTTTTATAAGAGGCTACGATGAAAAAGTGTATCGAAAAATCATATTCTGCATTTTTTGAGTCATTATAAAACTTAAATTATTACTGCATAATCTGCATTTACATTCAGTCATAAATTTTAATCCCTGTTTTACGCAAACACATTTACTACTATTGTAATTCTTGTCTCAACATTTTATAGACAATAGTTTTCTTAGGTCTTCTGGCACGGGGTCTTTAACAGTTAACTGTGGTATCCACACATCATCTTTTAACACCCATCCAAACATTGCGGGATTTCCATACACAGGCTCTGGTAAATGACTAGAATACCATACTTTTTATTGATAAATACACCTACAAAAGTAAAATATTATTATCCTCTCTTAAGTGCTAAAATGCGGAATAAATCTACCTTTTTAGATGTAGTTCAAAAGCATCTAATGTCGGCGGAAGTTCACAAGCAGGCTTGTTTGAATTAGTTGTTAAAAGGAATCTTAGTTCTTAGTGTTTTTATACAACAGTGTTTTTACACCACAAAAAAAAATTGCTTGCAACATCCATGGCTTCATCTTCGGATAATACCGGAAGCATTTCTAGCTTGGAAAGACTCGATATTTTTTGTAGCGTGTCAAAAGTGTTTTTTTTTACCTATTTTGTATAATGCACTGGTGTTATCCCAAAAACTTAATGTGGATGGCTAATAGTTTTTTGATTATTAGTGGGCCAAGTTTCTTAACTATATCTTGGATGGCAACAAAGCGTTTATTCTTGCTGTGTCCCAGCTCGATAAACCAAACACATTTTTCAAGTTCGGGCGTTATACTATAGAAGTGTAAAAGTAATATCAACACATCAGTATCTACCGATTTTACTAAAATGGAATTGCTATTTGAAGTTTCTGACAAAACATGAAGAATTATTTTGGTGTCTGCTTCCTCTTGACTGCTGTTCAGTGATATCAAGTTTTCTGGTTCTCTATCCCAGGTAATTTGAAACGCTTGTTTTGGATATTCAAATCCTCCAGCTATTACTAGTTTTTCATGACTAGGTATTTAATAAATCAGAACTATTTTGAAGACGGTAGTCGCTTAAATAAACTAATAGCGCTCTTTTGTTCAAGGATGATTTGAGAAATTCGTTAAAATTAGGAACTTTTTGCGTACCAGTCACCTTAAAATCAACAACATTTGAGTCGCCACGATTGGACCTTTCAGCATTTTTAAGAGATTGAGTAGTGTATGAATCAAACACGACTGTAATGCTTTTTGCACCATGTTTTCTTTCATTGCTCAAACTTTTTATTAATACCAGATGCCCCAAAGCGTTGAAAGTTGAAAACGTAGATGACTTTAATTCTTGAATAAGTACTATGCCATCAATAAAATATGAATCTATTGGTGGACAGACCAATAAAGGATTAGTAAATGACTCTAACTTTTTCGAAACATAAGATTTTGTTGATTTGCGCATATCACCATCTTCATGGAACATAGTAGCCGGGACAGAGGAAAGTTCGTAAGATAAAATGTTTGACAAATCCATTTCTTGGAAACGAGCGGCACATATGATCCTCCTAAACATAAATTCGGAGCCGATAAATGTTTTCTGTGAGGTGGTTTTAGGTTTTGCTTTTGTATCTCTGAATGTTAAAACTTTATCTCTTTTCATTGGTTTCCAAAAACTAACTTCAGAAGATTTTTCAAATAAAGTTTTAACCTTTACTGTAGCTGTTTCCAAAAAAGTATTTAGACTTTTTCTACTTCGTCATTTGCAACTTTTCCTGTACATATATTTATGAGCTGTTTTGTTGGTAATGTTTTCAAATCAAATGGGTTGCACCATTCATTATCCAAGCTGCTTATCATTTTAAGGACATCATTTTCATTTTTTAGAGCTTTAGAGTTGTCTGCAAAGGGTGTTGGTTTGCTGATTGTTGACGTAACATCTATAAAAAAATATATTAAGAAAAGTTAACTAGAAATAACATTTAATACATACCAAAAAAATGTTTTGAATAATCTCCCAATGAATGTCTTGTTGTGAGCCACCTTAATAGTGTACCAGGTTTTTGAGAAAATCCTATTACTCCAGAATTACTTTTACAATCTTTGTTAAGTGACTGTTCAAGAGCCATATCTGAGGCAAATGTGAAACCTGTTTATTCCTGCATGACAGCTCGCGTGGCGCGTGACTAAATTATTAACCCCGACCGACCGACCGGCCGGCTGCTCAATATACGCGAAAAATAACCGAATTTGTAAATTCCTCGTGATTTAAAAAATGATAGCGCCTAAACTATAAAAGTGACAATAACGGTTTTGCTACTAAAAACTTCTTTGATCTTTTGCCTATATTTTCTTCGCAGCATGTTATATGGAATTCCCAAAAACAAAAAAGTTTCTCGATTGGTCAAAATTTGCCTGCATAATTTATAAAGTCCCAAGGTCATCGATGTTTTAGTCATATTTAAAATAAAAATACCAACTTTTTTAGAATTGGAAAGAAGCTCCAAAGTGTGTGTTTTAAAACAAAAAAAAAAATTATGTCGATAGCTCTATTAGGTAAGTAGATATTAAAGCGGCAATATAAAAAAACATGATTTAAAAAAATACAAGTTTTCACAGTTTTTTGTTAATAAAAAAAATCGGGACCGGATAAAAAGGTCGTATTTTACGATTTCTAATGAACAATGGCCTATCTAATGAAATGCGATATATATCACTTTGTTCTAACGTAAAAAAAATATTATCGAAAGGAAGCGACTTTTGCCCGGTTTTTTACTCCGCTAATGGAGTAAAATTAATTTTTCTTCAAACATCAGTAAATCCGTCATTACTCGACTGTGTAGGCGGCCGTGAAGTTTCGTTTTTCCTCCGCCGGAGCTTTACTTTTCACTTTTCCGCCGGCGGAGGTAAAAGTGTTGTCATAGCAACATAGATACAATACAAACAGATAACAAAATAAGCGTCAACAACTCAAGATTTATTAAACTACAATTTGTATTTATCACTCAATTTGTGACTGCATTTCTAAAAATCACTAATTTAGGAACAAATTGGTTATTATTTAATCGAACTTACTCAATAACTGCTTATCAATACGGAATTAAACCGCAATCGGAGACGTAATCTTAAAAAAATAATTATTGTTGACAGTGTTCACTGACAGCTTGATGTTACATTACTATAGCAACGACCTGTGCCTATTCATCGATACCGGTCTAAGCCGCCTTGCAAACCAACTTATCTTTGATAATAATTATTATTATTACTATTAAAAAGAGATATTTTTGCATTAATTTGTCGACATTTGAAGAAAAAACAGCATATTTTATTTGGAGGAAAAGTTACTTTTCATGGCTTGCTCTCTATTACCAGCCTCACTCCGTTCGGCTGTTAAACACGAGCGCGCCATGAAAAGTACCACTTTTCCTCCATATAAAATAATATACTATTCACATTCCTATCTTAACTTTTCAAGAGCTATTTGACTGTACTAATTGGCAGGTGGTACCCTAGGTACCAAATCTGGTACCTCTGTAGGTACCATCAGTTAGCACCATCAGATAGCTCTTGGGAAGTTAAGATAGGAATGTGGAATTCATTTTACTCCATATTTAATGGTCTTCCTGCTACCGAGGTGAAAAGTAGCCAAAGTACCGATTTTCAACTGTTTATAGCTGTGAAACTACTAACTCTAGAGGTATAACATCATGCAACAAATATGCTTAGAATTGTAAGTAGAATCCAAAGATGTAATAAAATATAGGGTGTTTCATTTAAAAAAGTGTAACTTTCTTTGACCATCCTGTATATAAAAAAGTGACGATTAAAACAATACAAAAAAATAAAGATCATTTTATTAGGAATAACTTTTGTATTTAAATTTTTTTTCCAACCCCCGTAGTTTTCGAGATAAGGTATAGGCCCTTCTTAAACGGGCCACCCTGTACAAACTGAATAATCAAGCGAAGGGCTGCACCAAAGCGAAGGATATTAGGTTTTTCCAGTTTCCCTCCGAGGATGTTTTAAGAAAAGCATGTTGCTTGTATGCTTGTAAGATATTGGACAATTTTAGTGTGGATAATGCTAGGGTGTGTTCGAGGCATTTCAAAGAAGACTGTTTCGAAAGAGACTTTCGGTTTGAACTATTGTGAAGTTCGGGAAAAATTTAAAAGAGAAGTGTTACTAGCCAAATTTTAAACACTAAAATTACACTTTTTCATAGATAATTACTTCGTTTTACATTCATTGCCTTTAGAACTAAGGTGTGGCATCCGATACCAATACCTACTACATGTGTTGACTATGAACTTACCAGTCTAAGTATTAATAATTACCATAGACAGTAATGTTTATTAATATAGACATGATCAAATTGTATGAATAGATAAGTGTAAATTGTAAATTATGATTCTGAAATAAACTATCTAAAAATAAATAAATAAATAGGTATAATTTGCATCCTTTCTGTTGATATAAGTTTACTTATAGTACGCTTTATGTCATAATACAGTGTTATTCTCTATTTTGATATGTATTAACAAACAATAATAAGTTAGAGCACAACACAGATTATTAATTAATTACATAATATATGAAACTGTAATATTTTTAGTTGAAAGTAAAGAATAAATTTTATTTATTGAGCTAAAAGTAAATATTAAGTATTATACATTTCTTATTCGTTATTTTAAATATTATAGATTTCAGTTTAATAAACGGTTATAAATGAAGTATCCAATATGAAACACCCGAACCGGTAAACCGAAAATAGACTTCTTGTGAGAAAAAGCCCTTTCGCTTTTCATGTGCTATCCTTAAATATCCGATTTTAATTAAATATTTTAAAATATATATGGGCTTAAAATTAGTAATGACTTTAAAATTTACATATGTAACATCCTTATTAAACTATCTTTAAACATTTGGGTCTGGTACCAAGATAAATATTGTTAAAATAAGGTCTAATAAAGTAGGAAATATAATGCCTGCCATACGCTTGAATTTAAAATTAGTCACGGACGAGTTTTAGACAGCGATCGATCTTATCTCGTATTCTTTGTATCATGAGTTTTTATTACTACAATATTAGGGATATAAATAATTTCGTCATAAACTTGATTAAATATACCGCAAACGACAATATCGGTTATGGCCAACTTTTATTTAAATTTGACCTGTGTGCGGCGAAGTTCGCCGAACGTTACCGGGCAACGAAGAAAATAAACGACGATTCCTTTGTAGCGCTCTCTTGCCATTGACTGGACCTTCTTGTAGTAGTTAATATTCGCTGATGTTATGAACAATACAAACGATCCCTTTACTATTAGATGTCGCCCTCCTAGGTGGCAACGAAAAACACGGGTTCTTCAAAAAAAGTGTTTTATTAAATGTTTAGGAGCTACAAGAAAAGTTTCAATACAAAAGTTAAAAAGTTTCTACCGTACTATCACTCAGATGTATAAAAAAGGAATGCGCACCACAAAGTGGAGAAAAACGTCTTTTTTACCTGCTTTGACTGCGATGCGCGTTTATTTTTTCTGATACTTCTAAGAGATTATAAGTAAAAACTTTTTAACTTTTGTATTTAAACTTTCTAGCTCCTGAAATAAAGCCTCCAGGGAAGGTGCAAACTAGAAAAAACTCTGTACCCTCTTCAAATTTCTTAAACTATCGATAAACATTTACAAGAAACCAAGAGTTGTTAAATAAGTAGATTTCATATATTGATATCAAATATACCTATGAATGTAGGTATATTAACTTTAATATATCTATTTTCATATTTAAATGAAGTTTAGCTATAAAATACTAGTAAACACTGCGATTGAAAGTAAAAACTTTATATCAAATTCTATTATTTGTGTATGTTAAAAAAAAAACAGTTAAAAAGAACAACCATGCACGTATGATGAAGCACAAAAATAGGTTTCAAATTATACATTATTACAGAAGTTAAATAAAAAAATTAAAACCATTTTTGTTAACAATAAAGGGAAACGCCACAACATGGAATAAAAGAAACACTTTTCTATAAAATAATATCTATGTATTACAAATACAAATTATTTATTAGTGCCATAACAGAAGTTTTACACAAGTCAAAAAAATATCAGAAATAGTAATTACGTAATATCACTAAAATTGTTGTATAATTATTCATGAATGCTTCAGACTGTTTGTTTATGATTTTTCTCCTATTTAGAAAGTGTATGTTGAGTGTATTTTAAGTTAAATAATTTGTGTTCCAACTATTGTTCAAGTAATAGTTGTGTTTTTGTACCTGAAAAGCATAAAATCGCGACAAATATTGTGTGGCGATCTTTGACCTTCTGTGACCTCTATTGTATTTGTGTGTTATGTTGGTGCTGCCAGCAGTACATTGTTGCCAGATTGGATATCTTTCTAAGACCAAAAGATGTCATTCTGCTCAAAATGTAAAAAGGATTTAACAAGTAAAGAAATTGATTACAAAATGATTTGTGACTATTGTGGTGATATGCATTGTTTATCCTGTGCTAAACTGTCCACCTCAGAGGCTTAAGTGACCCGTCTTGTTAAAAGGGTACTACTTTTTGCCTGTGAAAATTGTATTCAATCAGTTCGGGGTTGCCAGGACAATGCCCCCAATATTGTGGAACAGATGAAACCTTACCTTGAGGCCACATTGCGTAAGCAACAACAGACATTAATTAAAGAGTTTGACCAGAAACTGAAGCTTATCCAGAGCAATTTTAATGAAAAATTCGAACAACTTCAACAAACATTTAAAAACTCTGGATACTCTGTGTCAAATAACTCCAAAGACGCTATTGTTTGTGTTAATGAAGCAGATAATAAAAATCCTAACAAAGTACAACAGTTAATCACTACAGAAAATGTTGAAGCTGCAGTAAATAATGCAATGGTGACACTGTACAACAATAGGGCCGAACTACTTGCCAAACCCCAAGCAAAACCCAAATTAATAACCGGGACTAGTAAAGATGCAGCTGAAGATTTAAAAGGTGAAGCCAGTAAGATTTGGTTTTATTTTGGCAGAGTTGTAAGATCATCTAATGAGGCATCTGTTTTGAGATATATAAAATCAAAAATTACCTTAGATACTGAGGATCAGATTATAGTGGAAAGACTAAAGTCCGGTAACACAAACTCTTTCAAACTCGGCATTGATTCGAAATTCTGTGATAGCCTCAACACCGAATCATTCTGGCCAGAAAACATAGTTTTTCGAAAATTCAACTTTAGAACTGGTGCACCCACATAGGTCATTTTTGCAATTTTAGACGGTAATAAATAAAAAATGTATATGTTGGGAATTTGTTTGGTATGCATCTTACCATAAAAAATCATTCCTGGTAAGCAGTTTTTGTACTAAAAATTTTTTTGTTTCAAGTCATGCAGATATCGCAGTATGTTAAACAAAGTGATTATTTTGCTTATTGTTGACTGCCATTTATTCGTAAAATAGTTGTAGAATAATTTAAGTGTTTTAAAACAGAATCTGAGCAAAAGTTTTGACAAAGATATCTGTATCTGTAAGCTTAAGGTAAGTATTTTTTATAAAAACAATACTATTAGATTTATATACATAATAGAAGAAAAAATAATGATTTTATTATGTTTAATCCAAGAACTCATATATTTTTTAATCGTCTCATTTAAAAAGCTTGCAAAGCCAGAGGACAAACCAGGTCACAATATATTTTCTTCTAATACCTACTATTGTCAGCTTCTTGCTCATACTAAATTTGGGTGCACAGCTTTGCCGTAATTTTTCTTTTTTTTAGAAAAACATGTCAGTTCGAAAAAGTGAGCTATTTAATGTTTGGTGCCAAGGTAACTGCATAGAAGAATAGGTGGTGTTTTGACATTTGTTGTAAACAAATTTCATTTAAATGGCCAAGAAGAAAGTGATGTGTATAATAAAGTGAAAGAAAAAGTGAGAAATTTGAACGTTTCCGTAAATAAAAAGTGGGTATGCTGTACACGCCCCTGAAGCAAATTTGAAACCAAGCACCTCGACTGTCTAATTACTGCTCACGACCTCTTCAAAAATTTAAGTTATTTTAACGAAAATGTACCCCAAGCAAGGACGTCCATGTTAGAGCCTCTTAAAAGATCTAGGGTATCAGCAAAAACGGAAAAAGTGTGCCTTTAATTAGACGTCACTCTTTATTGGAGCTAACATTTGCAGCAAGTAACCTTGAGTTATCGCGAGGGTCTGGTGTCGTATAAGCACTGTCGATTTTAAAGATTTTTTTGGGTTCAATGGAAAGATTACATCAAATGGAACACATTAATGCAAAAAAATTTGCGGATGAAGCACTTTTGACGCCAAAAATTGAAAAAGAAATTTTATAAATGAGTGACATTTAAATGCGAAAACTCTCCCAATATGACGTTAATGATGACAATTTACTTGCGATGTTGTCAGACTTGGCTAACCTTCTTGATTTTCAAGTAAGCAAATTGCCAAGTCCAGGAGCATGTTTCATAAAGTAGACTAACCAACAAATAAGCTCCCATTTGTCTCTTAGCTAACCCAAATTAACCAAAACTAATTCAGACTAATGCAAACTAACCAAAACTAGTCCAGACTAACGTAAACTAACCCAGATTGACCAAAAGTAACCCATACTAAGCAAAACTAACCCTGGTTGTTTAGCCATATATGCATATACATACATATAAGTAATAAAAGTTCACACACACTCAATTTGTTCATTTCCCAGGAAATGTCCTAGACTAAGTACATTTGTCATAAAATTAAATAATTTAAAAAGACAAGCGCGCTACGCACGTTAGTAAATCAACCACAGCTAACCCAAAATAACCAAAACTAACGAAAACCAACCCATTTTTTTTTTTTTTTTTTTTT
>MU190197.1:0-25318 GCA_016904865.1 Pissodes strobi | reverse complement strand
AGCGAGGCGAAGACGCAAGAATTTAGCATAAATGTTCAGTGTCCCTATAAGGCAATTCGCAAACATGCTTTACAGTCTCATGCCATGATTCATAAACCTGTCGATCAAAAATCCGCTGTAGAAAATATTTATTTTATCTATTTATTTATTTATTTCAATACTTTACAAACACCATAAGTAATTGCATGTAAAGTGTAAAGGTAAAAAATACAACAAAACTTAAACCAAAAACATAAAAGAATACATCAAAAAACAAAAACAATAAAAAAGGGTAGCAAAACACAAAAAATTGCCCCAATTGATAACTAAAAACTGTTTAGGAAAAGTTCATGAATAATGAATAATATGATCTACATATGTGCCAAAGAAATCCAGCATTGAATGTTCATTTAAAAAATTATTAGACTAATACCATGTTGTTGATAGGAGAAACACCATTGTTACTTATAATAAAGAGATCTTGATGTGTTGATCTTAATCTAATCTTTGGTACTTTAAAATGAATGTAATTTATAATATCAGACTTTTGCTATTTAAGATTATTAACAATATAATATAGGAATAAAATGGCTTGTTTTTCCCTTCTTAATGAGAGACGTTGGACACTAAAGCTTTCCAACATGGACTGATAAGAAATCATATAGGGATAGACATTATTTTCCTTGACATATAAAAATCTAAGAAAGCGCTTTTGAACTTTTTCAATGTAATCTTTCCATACAGCTGTTGTTGGTGACCAAATGTTACAGGCATACTCCAGGTTAGGTCTCACAACAGTATTGTATAAAATCCAGTGGCGGACATATCACCGGGTAGTTCGGTGCGCCGCCCTGGGGCCCAAGGTTCAGAAGGGCCCCACGATGCTTTAACTTAGTTTTAAAATATACAAGGGGTAGGGGCCCATAAATATCTTTTGCCCTGAGGTCCACGCGTCCCTAGATCCGCCGCTGATAAAATCACAACCGTTACAATGCTAAAATTCTTGCTATTGCACAATAAAAAACCAATAATCTTGTTAGCCTTATTAACAATATTACAGAAATGAGTATTAAATGTCCTGTTTGACTCAAAAGTTACCCCAAGGTCTTTAACATTATTTTTGCGAGCAAGAGATATCCCATTAATTGCGTAATCGTGCTGGATACAGTTTACTTTACGGGTAAATGTAACTATTGAGCACTTGGTAATATTAAGAAACATTTTGTTTGCTTTGAACCAGTCGCTCACCAAATTAAGGTCTGCCTGTAGCCTATTGCAATCTTCTAAGCATTGGATATCTCGAAATAATTTATAACCATCTGCATATAGCAGGCTGGTCGATCCCATCACCAAAGATTCCAAGTCATTTATGAAGATAATGAACAGCAAGCGACCAAGTTTGCTTCCTTGCGGAACACCTGAGCCTGCAACAAACTCTTCAGAGAGTGTTTGTCCCACTTTAACCGCTTGAGTTCTATTACATAAATATGACTTCATAAAATCAAAGACCTCCCCGGAGATGCCTAAATCAACCAACCTATCCAAGAGTATGCAGTGATCTACTTTGTCAAATGCTTTTGCACAGTCGGTGTATATGACATCCAATTGCAATTTATTGGCTATTGCATGAGAAGCTTGTTCTGAAAAAAGACAAAGATTGGTTACGGTTGACTTGCCAGGTACAAAACCATGTTGGGACGCGGAAATTGAGTGTCGAACCAAATTATACAGATTATCATATATTATATTTTCAAAAATTTTAGCAATTACATTTAAGAGACTAATTGGGCGATAATTATTTATCTGGTCTTTTCTGCCATCTTTGTGAATAGGTGTTACATTTGATATTTTAAAATGACCTGGAAATTTCCCTTGCTTAAGTGACAAGTTAAATATAAAAGCTAGAGGTTCTGCAAGAAAATCTATACATCCCTTGTAGATGTAAGATGGAAAGATGGTATTTCATCTGGCCCTGTAGATTTTTTTGGCTTAAGGCCTTTTATACTCTTTATAATATCATATTCAGAACCATTGCGAAATTAAAAGTCCCCTTTATTTTGGCCTCTTTATCTGTATTATTTTGATTATTTTCATATGTAGATCCAAAATATCGCTATAGAAAACCCCGTTAACGAGTAGACGCTGTATTAAGGAGTGCTGAGTACGTGAGAATCATAGATAAATATTAAGGGGGAATAGAATGGACTCTCCTGTACTCATACTTGATGCCACAAAATTGAGCGTCGTTCGCGCCATCTGTTGCCTTGTGATCTAGTCAGTGGCGTAGCTAGAAATGTGTGCGCCGGGGGGCAAGCCTATCCGCTGGCGCCTAGAAAACCTATATTTTGTGTATATACGCAAATTAATCCAAAAATAATACATCATAATATTAAACGTATATTTTTAAAGTGACACTTCTTAACGCGCGCCGGGAGTAAAATTTGAAGGTCGCGATCCCGACACACGACGGGCGAGCTGGCAGGAAACGGAAAACGGTCACGGACATTTATTGTGATATCTTTGTTAGTTTACAAGATAAAAATACGGGATTTGCTCTATTGTGATGTACAGGCCCGGGTACCCGATTTAACTGAAGAAATGTAAAACTTTTAGTTAAATTTTAATCGTTCAAATGAAAAAAATAAATATTGGAAGTCATTTGCCCTTGGATTATAAATCCAAAAACCGATAGGAAATTCAAGTTCACTAGACACGGTTTTGCGCGCGGACTATTCCACCACTTAATTCGGCATTCATGCAGTTTCCCCCGAAAATCTTGATAAAAAGAACTCCATTGGTCAATAGGCGTTGCCAGAATTTCGTCATCCAAGTCGAGGACCTGAGTGAACCTTGCAGCGTTACCGTGAAAAGCAATTGAATGACCTCATTTTGGTCCAGAGTGGAAAAAACCCAGTTAAAACGCGAAGAGACGTTGTTGGCGGAAAAGAAGCGTCTTGCGTCATCACCAATTGCTAATTGCTGCAGGCAAAAATTCCAGGTAGACACGCCTCTATAGTTGCGAAATATCACGCGTTTCGTAGGTGGACGTAGATTCTGGATTTTTCTGGGGAACAAAACGCGTAAAAATTTCTGCTATAAAAGGATGATTATATGGAAGAAAAATCAGTCTTATTCTCCAGTCCAGTTGCAGTGGGTCGCTATGGCCAAATTCAAAATGTTATAAGAAATATCAGATGTAGCGAGTCGCTATGCTGAATTTCATTTAAAAAGTTTAAAAAGTTAAATTAATAATTTTGTAGTCGATAATATGGTCTTAGTTGTGACCAAACCGAGAGTAGTGCCTTTCAGTTTAAGGGCTCGTGGAAATAACGAAATAAATAATTGAATTCATGTCAACGATTAGAAAAGTAAAGAAAAGTAACGGGGTGAACCTTCGTCATTCATCGAGAGTTAAGATGTTCAAATCCAAGAAAAAGGAGCAACGGCGACAGGTTCCGAGTTCACGTTAGAGATAGACTGTAAGTTTAGTTATAAAAATTGTTAGTATATTTGAAAGCATTTATCGGTGACTGTATGCAAGGAATTCATGAATAATTCAGTATCACATTTCAGTATTCGAGTTAGACAGTAAATCTAATCTTAAAGCATAAAAATTGTTAGTATATTTGAAAATCTTTATTGTTGACTTTGTGCAAGAAATTCATGAGTTTCAGTAAAACATTTCAGTACTCGAGTTAGACTATAAATGTACTTCTTAAAGCATAAAAAATTACTGTATATTTGAAAACATGTAGCGTTGCCTGTTGGCAAGAATTTCAGGATTGTTTCGGTAAAAACAATTGATTGTTAAATTTCGATAGGAAGCAAATTTAAATGATGAGGCAGAGTGCCTGTATATTGGGAAACGTTTAATGTAGTATTTGATAATTTCAAGAGTAGCCCATTAAATAATTAATGTTATAATACTTCGCATTTTATTTAATTAATTCACTGCAGACAAGAATATCGCTGACCGAACTTATTTTATTATTCCATATTTTTGACTGGCTAGGAAAATACAATATTTTAGGAAAGTTGATACACTGAAAAAAATTCACAGTGTCTAATTAATAATACCAGTGTCATTTTCATTTATTGTGCCAGTTCTGATTGTCTGACGCTGTAGATACGAGGTCATATTAAAAATTTAAGCGAATAAATTTAGCCACTATAAAAAAGCTCCCTTTCACTTATTTTATCAATTTCAACAACATCATTGATGTGGCTTATATTTATTTAATTATATTTAATATACTTGAGAATAGAAAGTGAGTGCTGGTAAGAGGCATAAAGTGGTTTTCAACTAGGTAGCGGAATATGGGTGGTTGCCCATATGTAAAGGAAATTATTTTACGTCGAAATTAGGGTGTCAACACACTGGTACTGCGAACCCGTTTACAGCTAATGAACAAAGATTGACGAAACGGCCGAAAATTACAGTAAGTAAAGGATTAGGGTAAATCGGCGTTCATTACACTATTACCTTGTCAAGACATAAGCGAAACTTTTATGAAGAATAGTTTTTTTTCATTTAGGCCTTCCCTTTTTGTTAATTGAGTGATACCTATATTTAAAAAACTTCTTTTTAACCAAATCCGTTAAGATATGTATAAGGTTAGGGCGTTTAATTATTGTGATATCTTTGTTAGTTTACAAAATAAAAATATGGAGTTTGCACTATTACCTTGTCAAGACTTACCGAAACTTTTATGAAGAATAGTTTTTTCATGTAGGCCTTCCCTTTTTGTTAATTAAGTGATATATTTAAAAAAAACAACTTTTTAACGAAATCCGTTAAGGTATATGTATAAGGCTAGGGCGTATAATTATTATGATATCTTTGTTAGTTTACAAGATAAAAATATGGGGTTTGCTCTATTACCTTGTCAAGACATAAGCGAAACTTTTATGGAGAATAGTTTTTTTTTTTCATTTAGGCTTTCCTTTTTTGTTAATACTTGACAACCAACCGAAACCTACTGAACCTGGTACCATCAGAGGAGAGGACCCTGATGATTGAGTGATATATTTAAAAAAAAACTACTTTTTAACCAAATCCCAGGCTAGGGCGTTTAAGTTTAAGAAGTTTCACATCTGATATGCGCCCATAGTGCACACGCTTTTTTTATTTACAGGAATATGAATATAAAATATATAAACGGCAACATGTACATACATATTTAAATACAAACGTAAACTAAACATCTGTAACCTTAATTACTTAATTAAACATTGGAGTCTTTCTTCGGTTTCAAATCGACGCAAATTGATAGATTATTTGATCAAAATTAATTTTTGGACAAATTCATTTTCTATGCTTAGTATTACTAGGCTATTTAGACTTGTCTGGCTAATGGTACCTCCTAAATACGAAACTCAAAAACACACATACTTTTACCGACCGAAATTTTCGGAATTTTGGTCTTTGAAGTCACATGCCGCCTTACGCAGCGTTTTTACAAATTTGCATGTACCAAATGCCGCCGCGCCGGGATGCATATGTACACATCCTAATATACGACGGCACCAGGGTGATAAAATCTGTTAAGTTTTGTAAGCGTCTGTAGCGCTACAAAAGCTCACTGATTTGGGCACCTAATCGCGCCATGTCTTCGCGATGCAATCAATTTGAGGCGAAAGCCTCGTGGTCGAGAGGTCTAGGTGGTTAGGTCTCAATTCGGCGGCTATCGGCGGCCTGGGTTCAAACCCCGTTGTTTTTTTTATTTTTTTTAGGTTAAGTTTCTAAGCAGTTTTTTTCTTGATTTTGGGTATGTCTTGGTTTAGCACCTGGTTAGTTTCCTTTTCTTGAGCCCCCGTAGCGAGCGAAGCGAGTGGAGGGCCATACGAAAAGTGAAATATTATATAACATCGTATTCCAGGTGCCCAAATCAGTGAACTTTGGCTATCGGCGGCCTGGGTTTAAACCCCGTTGCTTCTTTTATTTTTTTTAGGTTAGGTTTCTAAACAGTTTTTTTTTTCTTGATTTTGAGCATGTCTTGGGTTAGTATAGGTTAGCATCTGGTTAGTGTCCTTACCTGGAGCCCCCGAAGCGAGCGGAGGGCCATGCGAAAAGTTAAATATTATATAACAGCGTATTCCAGGTTCCCAAATCAGTGAACTTTGGCTATCGGCGGCCCGGGTTTAAACCCCGTTGTTTTTTTTATTTTTTTTAGGTTAGGTTTCTAAACAGTTTTTTTCCTGATTTTGGGTATGTCTTGGGTTAGTATGGGTTAGCACCTGGTTAGTTTCCTTTTCCAGAGCCCCCGTAGGGAGCGAAGCGAGCGGAGGGCCATGCGAAATGTGAAATATTATATAACAGCGTGTACCAGGTGCCCAAATCAGTGAGCTTTTGTAGCGCTACAAACGCTTACAAAACCTAATCGATTTCAGCACTCTGGTGCCATTGTATGCGAGGTTGTGTAAATAAGCCGCCGGGATATATCTTTTTATTCCACATATAATAAATAATAAATACTTGACACAAAATGTATTGGTTGGGTAGTAGTAGTAGTAGTAGTAGTAAGGGTGGGGGGGCCGAAGCCCGGTAAGTAGGCCTATAAGTCCCTTTTCACCATTCCCGATCCGCCCTCCCCTACCTGGCTACTTCCAACACCCGGCCCGCACTGAAACGGCCCGTCACCTTGATAAAGGTGAGGACGTCCTTCCAGTCCAGATCCTTTAGATCTTCCCGAGCAAGTGTTAGTGCTCCCAGTATCTTCCTCCTTAGGCGACTCCACCTATCACAAATTCCTATATAGTGGTATGAGGACTCCTCCCCTGTCCCGCAGTTCAGGCAGAGTGGGCTGTCCCTCACGCCGATAAGGTGCAGATGTCTGTTTAGGCTTCCATGCCCAGTCAGAACACCTACCAAGTTCCTGATATCCTCTCGGCTCTTTTTTAGCAGTCGCCTTGCTCTGGATCCGTCAGGATTTAGAATCATTTCCTTGGCTTTTCTGCATCCTTATCTTTTCCTCTCCAATTGTGCTTTGTCTTGTTCCAGGCCCAGTTATTTAGTTCCTGAGAGATTTGCCTTTTACTTAAGCCCAGACCAGGTTCTGGACCGACGCGGTGGCTCATTGAGCCTTGTCTGGCCAATTCATCGGCCTGTTCGTTGCCCTCGATGCCACTGTGCCCTGGAACCCATCTGAGTCTTACTTCCTTGTGCACAGCCAATCTGTCTAGGGCGTTTCTACATTCCTGAATTAGCTTACAGCTTGCCCTGGGTTTTTGGATCGCCCTTAGAGCGGTTTGACTGTCCGAGTAAATATATATACTCTCTACACCTTCTGTTACTTCCGCCTTGGTTGCTACTTCCAAAATAGCAAACACCTCCGCCTGGAAAACAGTGGCATATCTTCCCAGCGAAGTGCTTTCTCCTGATTTAGTGTTGTCTAGGTATACACCGGCTCCGGATGACTGTGTATTAGCCATCCATGAGCCGTCAGTGTACCATGCGTGTGCGCCGCTCGGCGTACGTACCTGGCCTGACAGCCACTCTTCCCTTGATGGAAATTCCACTTGGAAATTCCTTCTCAGTCTTAATCTGCCATCTGGAATATTGCCTTTGATCGCAATGATGGGTAGATCCCTACTCATTTTGGCGGCAATAGTCGTATGACCTTTCCCTGTGTAGTCCGTTCGCCATAGGCCACTGTCGATCATCCTTTTGTGAGCCGCCATTGCCTCTCTCTCAATCCAGATCGGGAGGTCCGGCAGCCCTAGGATGATGTTCAGTGCTGCTCCGGGAGTGGTTCTCAATGCTCCGGTAATACCCAAACAAGCCAGCCTTTGCAGTCTGGCCAGTTTCTGGGCATTAGTGGCTCTGGCCACCGCTGGCCACCAGACCACGGATCCGTAGGAAATCCTCGGTCTTATCACAGCAAAAAGCCACTGGAGGATGTAAGGTTTTAAACCCCACTTTCTACCTACCGTTCTCCTTAGTTGCCACATAATCGCGGTTGTCTTATTCACCACCTGTTCAACGTGTGCCTTCCACGTCAATTTACTGTCTAAAATAACTCCCAAATATTTGACTTGTTGACTTAGGCTCAGTCTCGTCTGGTAGAGTATGGGATGTATAAAACCTGCTAGATTTCGTTTCCTTGTGAAGAGAATGAGTTCGGTCTTCCCTGGGTTTACTGAGAGACCATTCTCCTCACACCAACCTTGAACTATCCGACACGCCACCTGCATACGCTCGCAGACCGTTCTCACGAACTTGCCCGTCGTCAGCATATGCTTGTGCGTAGAATCCCTCAAGATTTAACCTTCTCAGGAGGCTGTCCATCACCAGGCACCACAAATGTGGCGAGAGGCAGCTGCCTTGTGGGCAACCCCCTCTTACCCCGGACTCGACGCGAACTTCTCCCAGCGTGGCGCTGATCTTTCGGTCTTCCAGTGCCGTTTTTACCCACTTGACCAAATGAACTGGTGTTCTCTTGGCCTGGAGGGCTTGACAGATGGTTTTCGTTTCAGCCTTATCGAAAGCTCCTTCTACGTCAAAGAAGAGCGCTAGCGCCATTTCTTTGTTTTCTATTGCCTTTTCAGCCCTTCTAACTACAGAATGGAGAGCCGTTTCAGTCGACTTCCCCCTTCTGTAGGCGTGCTGATTATCATGTAGAGGAGAATCAGTTAAGATCTCTTCCATGATGAACCTGTCAATCATTTTTTCCATTGTCTTCATTAAAAATGAAGTTAGACTTATAGGCCTAAATGACTTGGGATGGGAATAGTCTCTCTTCCCTGCCTTGGGGATGAAGACGACATCCGCTGCTCTCCAAGCTTGTGGAACGTACCCTAGTGCTATGCTGGCCTCGAATACTCTCTTTAAGTAAGGGAGTAACGTGTCAAGGCCCGCCTGCAGCATCATGGGTATAATTCCATCCGGCCCTCCTGCCTTATATGGACTGAACTCCCCCACTGCCCAAGTTGGGGAAAAAGTTTGATATAGTAATAGTATAATTTAATTAATTTAAAAACTCAGTTAAGCTCATGAGCATTGTTAGCATTAGCATATTTAAAAATTCGGAGTGGCGCCTAATTTCTCTTGGCGCCGTGGGGCCTTGCCCCCCCCCTGGCCCACCCGGTAGCTACGCCACTGGATCTAGTAGCCAAAAATATCTGTATATACTATACGGCTTCCATCATTGTCTTTATAAGAAAATAGTCGCTCTGTGGAGAGGTGCTGCCCCCAGTGGCTGGCACCAAAAACAGTATTTCTGAATGAAAACACGTGCAATGTTTACCCTACATACGAAAAGGTAGGGGTAGAAAGGGGAATACAAAATTATATTCGCAGAGCCGTAGATTTCCAAGAAATGATCTTCAGCCAAGGCTAAGTGGCTAGAACCGGTTTTATCAGTTTAATTTTTACACACAGAATGAAATTTCCAATACCTGCTTCCCCAATCTTGACTTTTCAATTGAATTAATTTTATTGTTTGGAAAAATGGTTTTCAGCGTTTTTAACACATTGATTTTTGTGTCAATTTCTTTACTAGTTTCTATTATTCATATAGGCCTAATTGAATTGATGCAGTAGTCGAAGAAAATAGATTTGCATATGCCATTAAAAAATGGGAAAATAATAAACAATAAATAAAATCTATTTGTTAAATGTAAAACGTTTTGACTTGATATAAGTAAAATTTTACAATATAAACTGGATATTAAAACATCCAGTTTATTAAACGCATTCAAAATTAGGAACACTAAAAACATATTATTAAACTATAAAAAAAATTGTATTTATAAAAATTGATTATTCGTTTCCTATTATTAGTCAAAAAGTAAGGTATTACAATTTTTAAACTTACAATGTTTATAGAGAAATATAGATAAAAATTAAATTTAGTTCCAATAGTAGGTAGGTATAGTTATTTTATGTATTTTTTCTTTTTATAGAAAGAAGACAATTAAACATTTTCCGCAATTTTATGCTTTAATGCACCAGAAACATGTATTTATCAAATTATTGATTAAAATGTCTTGTTATTTGGAGATTAATAATAAAATTATATATTTTTATTTTATTAAATTTCATTATTTTTGCAAAAGAGGGGGAGATAAGAAATAAGGTGTTTAAAAACTGAAATCAAAACTCTTACCACTTTGGATGTCTTTATTTAATATAGTTCGGCATATATTAATACTACTTTATGTATCGGTACATATAATATTGCTCCAGGCCAACAGCCAATGTTCAAAACTTTCAATCGCTTATAGCCATTATTATCATTATTACATAATTGACAATCAAATTAAATTAATATAAATGTACTTTTCAAAATATATACTGTATTCGCTACAATCAAGTAAATAATTTTTGAAAAAATTCGGATTTAGGATAGTGAAATAAACAACATGCGAGTAAAACTATATTTACTCGAAAATTAAACAATTCAATTGATAAAACACATCAACCTATACAACCCTTAAAACTAAAGAACAAGTATATAAGATAAAAAATAAGCATCGAGAGTAGTGTGCTGTTTCGGGCAACTTCTGGTTTGATTCATCCCTTATTTTCAACTGATCATTTTATGTTCTCTTGTATTATTTCCCTTTGAAATAATTCATTTATTTTATCTTAGAAGCCAAATTTTTTCATATCAAAGTTTTGTGTTATTGCCTATCAAACTTGTAAAGTTATACATGTTCTTAAAATAAATTTCTTGTATATTATAAGTTACAATTAATCACCAGTTAAGGAAATTTGAAACCATAATTATTTTTGCTATTTTTCAATCAGAAGTTGCCAATATAGCTATTGTGATAAACTGATGTATCAAGAGATTAGATCGACTACAACTCCATAAATAAGTACTTATAAATATTACTTAAATATCGAAAAGTAATTAGACTACATTAACATAGATACAACCTAAAAGCATCATCATTTAATAAGAATCAACTAATAAATTAATTGTAATCCGTCGATCAATGTTTTATCTTTATTTAAATATAAGATGATTCACAGATCTCATTTATTAGTATTTAAAAATTTATATATGTATATATATTTAAAATGGTCAAATCATATTCAAAATCATGTTTCCTGCCAAACAATATTGGTCCATAAAAGTTACTTTTTAATTTAAAAAATTCAAACTCGCTAGAAAAATATTACTTTTTACCCTGTGAAAAAATCCTTAATTGTAGTAAATTGTAAAAATACAATTATATAATATACATTTAAAGTTTTATGTTCCAGTTAAAAAAAAACTGCAAACAACTTTTTCGAATACTAAGTAACTAAAAATAACTATTGGAGTAATATTAAAATGTTGTTTTTTACTCCGTGAATAAAAGTGGATAGTGAATAAAAAAATTATAACGTCAATTCGCATTTTGAATATGACTTACATTGTTTATATATTAAAGTCCTTAATAAAACATTAATTATGAATTCCCGGTGGGATAAACATGAATCACCTTCAAACCAGCTTATTCGGGCAATAATTGATTTTTTGTTTTAAAAATAAATAGTACATTGGACATATCTACGCTTTGCTGTATTGAAAGCCGTCTAAGTGGCTTTAGCATCAAATGAATGGGAGTATAACGTGTACAGAACAGTATAGTGCGCATAGCTTTATTTCGTAGCAACTGGAGTCTTTGTATATCAGCCTTTTTACCTGATATCAACAATGAAAAACAGAAATTGAAATGCGGATATATAATGGTATTATATATAAGAACACGACTCCAGTGACTAAGAATCTCAGCTATTCTCATCGAACTAGGGCGTCAACACACTGTTACTGCGAACCTGGTGTTAGGAAATGAACCGGAGTTGAAGAAAAGGTCGAAAACATAGTAAGTACATAAAAGGGTGGAATGGGGGTTCATTACATCCATTTAAAGAATAGTCATAGCCAACGTTATGTACCTATGTACAGGTTATATGAAGTCGATACGGCTACCAAAGCCGTACGGGCAAATTTGTTACTATATTAGATTTATTAATTTAACTAAACGTCTTTCTTTTTGACCATAAACCGCAGAATTACGCTATCTTTAGAAAAGCAAGGCTTACCCACAATAATTACTCTTGTCGCCTGCTTAAGAAGCTCCTGTTTTCTTTTAATTAATATTATCATTGCCCATGCCTATTTAGGCCTTTATACCGCTCGCAGGGTCCTAAATATTAAATATATAACCTCTTGCTTCCGCTGGCCAGCAAAGGCTTATAACAATCTGACAAACAAAACCAGGTCGCGACACTATTAAGATCTGCAAACGTCATTTTTTACATAAAATTCAAAATATTGTGAACTACTAAAATGCATAAACTACCTAAATAAATATCACCCTGTCCTAAGTTTGAACTTGAAATTATATGAACATTAAAGGCAAACTATAAACAACTCGAGCGACTTTCAACCTTAAATATGCAACGCTCAGCAGATTTTATGATATAAATACGCTGCCGAACCTTCAGTTTATTAGACTTTGTGTCTCACCTAAAAGACCTCGCCTGAGCAGTACACATTGTACGCTTTGGGTTCTATCCTATCATAAGTTCCTTACCCTAATCTGAGTCTCGCTCTGAGCACATGTTCGCGAACTCAGAGGTTGCCCATCCACAGTAGCACAAGTTCTGAGAAGGATAATTTTGAAAGTAGAAATCAGTGAAGTTCAAGTTCAAATTCTAAGTGCAAACTCTAAGTGGAAATCTAGTGATACTAACCCAAACTAACTATAAATGAAACACAACAAAACTCTTAGGAAAAACTATATTTATAAAACAGTTACCAAAGACTTATAAACAATTCATAAGTATAGTTCAATCGAGAAAGCATGCGCAACTTAGTAATTCGATATAATATAATCTTATGAAGTTTCTGACCAATAGACATTGTTAATGTTTTCTCATTAAGTTTTTGACTCATAGACGTTGTTATGGTTTTCAACTGAAGTGCTTTCTTTATCATCTCTTCTCACCTGACGTTGAGCGATTCCGGATCTGAGCTACTCTCCTGCACGCTAAGTCAAGGCGTGGCATCGCGAAAAATATCCTTTCGTGACAATATGTCAAAAACGGTTAGACTTAGATATAGGATATTATATATAAAATATATCTAAAATTTTGCGTGGAATTCAAAAATTCTTTAATATACAGGATATTCTATTTAAAATAAGGTAGTTGATACGTGTCCAAGAAAATACGAATACCCTGTATATATAAAAATATTATATTTTAAAAATTTAGTGAATCCAAACAACTTTTGACATCCCATAATAAAAGGGCCACCCTGTACCCACGATACAACCCATCTACTTGATCCATGTATAATGTTAGCTTGTGACATGAAATAAAATACAGGTATAAAATTAAAATAATCATAAACAAATCGTCATTAAAATGATATAAAACTTATAGGTTAGAAAATAACTGATTTTTATTAAATTATACAAGAGTTTACCCACAATTTTTGTAACAAAAGTGCCTTTAGGGAATAAATAAAATCTGACAATGTCACGAATTGTATTTTTTAACTGTGACGCCACGCCTTACTTAGCGTGTAGGAGAGTAGCTCAGATTTAGGAACGCACTACGTCAAATTGAGAAGAGATAATAAAGGAGACACATCGATAAAAACAATAACAAGCTTATTTACAAACAAACTTAACAACGGTTAGACTGTATACTAATAAAGGCGTGTTTAAGTTTATAGATGAATTACACTATACCCAATTAATATGAAATGCATGTCTTCTCGAGGGAGGCTTAGTTGAAAGTTTTTCTAGAAAGCGACGTCACTTTTATTAATAAAGTTTATGTGAGCGAAGTTGTCTTTTATTTATGTGTTCGTTCTGATATTAATAAGGTAAATCTTTCTGGTTTAAGTTTATCACAGGCACTTTCACTACTTTTTAAAAATCCCCAAAAACTATCCCTTTACTGTAAATTCTGATACTTCACTCGTAAATTCGACTCTCTCTACTTTTAATAATCCCTAGATGTCGTATACCTGTGCATACGTCCACCCAGGTTAGGTAAGGACCTGATCGCCCTATGCCTGTGCATAGTGTGTTCACAGATATGGGGGTTGTGGAATAGAACAACTAGAAGTGTACGCACCTGTGTACTGTACCGCAACTAGAATGAGCGGAATTGAGAGACCCGAAAGCCTGATGAACTTGGCGTTTGCCTGCGTATTTATATGTTACGAAATGCTGATGGCTGCATCATTAAGCATTAGAATCGCTCCCGTCGACCGCTCAAGTTGTTTATAATTAACAGTGAATGTTAATATAACATTTGTCAAGTTCAAGTTCAAACTTACGACAGGGTGATATTTAATTAATGCTTTTAAGTAGTTCACAATAATTTTATCAAAGTTCTTGACTTGATTATCACCTTTACAACCGTGCACAGCCACAGCACAACGCATTTTTAATTGTCAAATTTACACTTGTTTATGATCTATAGACTGGAAATTTACACCCTTTCCAAAAATCGAAAAATCCAATATGGCGGCCATAAGGAAAATGAAAGTTGACGAGTTGCCGGATAACAAAAGACGATTGAAACACGCTATCTTATTTGTCTTAAAAAGTGTCCGAATAATGTCGCATTTTGACAGCTGTCAAATTAACCGTTTCGGATTTACTGGCGAAAAAAAAATCCATCATTTTTGTTTTTTCGCCGATATTATTTCCAAAACCAATTGACCGATCGTAAATCTGAAGCCGGTTATCGAATGCACTAAGTTTCCTCTAAAACTTTCCCCATTTAACCTTTACTGTAGATAGGTGTAATAGGAGCCGAGATCCCTGTACAGAGAAGCGAATCTGGAACACACATGCTTCATTTTGTGTTACAACTAGGTTACCTGAAATTAAAGAGGACCGCTTTTCTCTACTAACACACGTAACTCTTAATGGACGAGCATTTTAACTCGGTGATCAAAATCAATCATCAAGGAAAAAGAGAAATCGGTGTAAAATATGAAAATTGGTTTATTCGAACTTCCGAATTAATTTGTCACAGGCCGTTTTGTCCGGCGTATATCGATGCGTAAATCACCCTAGAATTGTCACCCTTGACACGGTTCTCAACGCATTCGTAGGTAATAACGGGGAGACCCTCGTAGTTATGCCGCCCGACTTGGTTTCGTCGCTCCTCCGATCGAGAAATTTTAATAAACTCGCACTGCGAAATGATGCGATTTTCAACAAATTGAATTTAGCACGTGAAGATTAAGTCGATGGTGTTGATATATCAGCAATTCTTATGTAGCAACAGTGCAGTGTAGCAACACCATAAGTGTATACGCACCTTAATCCATACATAACCTAGTTGTTGTTGTTGTCGTCTATTTTTATTATTGTCGGGACCAAGTTTGTTAATCGTCAAAGCATTTATACCCCTTTTATGCCAATAAACCCTAATTTAAGATCCTATGTGTTTTACTGGAGTCTCTTAAATCTACAGTTAGTTAGTTAGTTAGTTATACGGTATATGTGACGGATCATGATTCGATAACCGTGAGCTAGTCTTAATTAGGTGATTACTCGGGCTAATTGAACTTACCTATAACGAGGTTATTCGCAGTGTCTGACTTTCAACACATATTACTGACGTCCTTTTATTAATGCTATAAGCGATCGTCATCAATTACAAGTAAATATTTTGAAATTTGTTTAGAGTAAGGGTGTGAATTATTTTAACCGAGTAAAGCCTATCTTTAAGAGTATAGTAACCATAAGAATTGACTACCGAAATTTTCTTCAACTCAATTTTCTTTTCTTCCTCCTGACCAGCTGTGATATTTTATTGTTAGGTAATAAAACCAATCCTTTGTTTGTTTATTTACCTGTTTTATTTAAGTGACAAGGAGAGGCCCATTACAGTAAGTATCCGTTTCGTTTATTATTTTGCGCTCAATAATTGAATCGTTCCGACTTACCTTTGATTAACATTCGACTATTTGTTCATCGTTTACTTTAGTTACCTTTGATTAATTTATGAGTATTATTCTCATCGACTTTAGTTTTCGGTTAATTTGTGGTACCTACTTGCTTTATACCGACTTTGATTTTTGATTAATTTCTGAGTAATTATTTGTCCGTTATTGTTACTGATAAATTGTCGGAATATATATTTAATCTAATTTTCTAACCTATTTTTGCTGTTTTATTGATCGATTTTCCTGATAGAAATAAATAACGAATTTTTTGTATTCATTTATTTTGTCGCGAGCTTAAGCTAAAACGAGTTCCATATTTCAACTTTGAGGTAGGTCTCGCTTTTGCTGTCTAAAAGCCCGTGGCGCCTTAAATATATCAACCCGCACCCTACTCTCCGACATTTGAGCTAGGACCTGATTTATACGCTCGGCGACAGCTCGTTTTAGCCTACGCATTGACATACTTTATTTCTTTATTTCATTCAATATCTAATTTTAAATTCTCAAAATTAAAATTTTCCTTTCGATTTGAGATTATTCACTTCCAGTTCCTTCTAATCTGGAGTGAAGGTTTGTGCCCATTAGAAGAGTGTAATAAGATTGGCAGGTGGCGGCCTTCACGTGACGAACATTACTGCTCGACAACTTGATCAGAAGATCGATATGTTTTCACGTGAGACATTAAAATCATAGATAAATGTTAAATTAAAATATAGAGACAACTTTCGATTTCTTCTATATACAGACCTTAAACAGCGAAACCACCTATTTCGACAGATCTTTTATGCACCAAATTTGGTGCCTTAATAACGTATTTTTTCGATAACTTTTGAAAGTGCATATTGAACACTTCAACATTTGATCGGCAGGGTTATGCATTCTAGCATGCTTTGTTAAATTGCATTCGTAGATTGTTTTATAGGAACACTCTGGACATTTATGCCAAATTTTTCGTAGTTTGCCATTTTGATCAGCAGTTCTATGTGTCTTCACGTGTATATTTAGTGAATATTTCCGAATTGTTTTATACGAACATTTTAAACAATGAAGCCACTGGATTTGATCGGCAGGCTTATGAATTATGGCATGAGACCGTAAAGCAGATTTGTGAATTGTTTTATAGTGACACTTTGAACATTTATGCCAAATTCTTGTGTCTTCGCCTCGCTGATCAACAGTTTCATGTGTCTTCACGTGGCTTCTTAAAGAAGTTTTCCGATTTGTTTTAAATGGACATTTTAAACAATGTAACCACTGGATTTCATCAGTAGGCGTATGAATTATGACATGAGACTTTAAACTAGATTTGTGAACTGTTTCATAGAGACAGTGTGGACATTTATGCCGAACTCTCGCGTCTTCGCCTCTTTGATCAGGAGTCATATGTGTTTTCATGTGGGTTTTTAGACAAAATTTCCGATTCGTTTTATATGTACATTTTAAACACTGAAACCTCGGGATTTGAACAGCAGGTTTGTGAATTATGGTATGCGCTTTTAAACTTTCTCTGCAGATTGTTTTAAAGGGACACTCTGGGCATTTATGCCAATCTTTTGTGTCTTCGTCTTGGTGACTAATCAGGTGCCTCTTGAAATTATCCTTCAATATTTTATTCCTTGGAGTTTTATAAGGATGCTTCAAAGACTCGACTAAATGGTGTTTGATATCACCTTTGCGATTCGATTGGGAAGGACGTTCAGGACATGTAGGCAGTGTAGGTTTACGGCCAAATTCGTAGTGCATTAACCTGAAAAAAAAAATGTAAAGAAGCATTTAAAGAAACCTAAGATATTATGTAATAAAAGTGGTTGAAGGCTAAATGTACGTGGGAGATAATGGGAAAGGATGTATGTATGTATTTCGTACAATTTGTGTGTGTAAGGTTATGTCGGCGCAGATCACATCTGATTTTTTAAATACCCAGAAAAATTATTGCAAATTTTGCAAGAAAAAGTGGTTTCGCCTTTGGAGTGTAGGTAGCACTTGCAGGGCTACAGTTTTAATCCTAGTTGTGGGCAACAAGCGAAAGCGGCAAATAGCGTAATTTGTGGCGAAAATGTGTCTAAAAGTGAGGTTAAGTCGCAAGAATCGGAGAAGAAAATGGATACGAAATTTACAGATTTAGAAGTGCGGTGCAGTTCATGTCTGACTCTTTCGAAAAAAAGAGGGAATAATAACAGAGATTAAAGCCCTTAGAAAGAAAAATTAAACTTTGAAGGTTAGAGTTCATCTATTGGAGGCGAACTTTGATGAAAATGAGGTTAGGAAGGAAAAATATAATATTTGAGGGGGGTAACCCAAACTAACCCAAACAAATCCATATATAGGTACGTAAATAAAATTGTAGATAGGATATCAGGAACTGGGAATACTAACTTACACATTTTTGGGTTTTCTTCAAGTCTCATTTGACATTGGTGAGTCTGATCTTCTGAAATATCTGAAAGCTAACTTTGGACAGGACATTAGATTTAACATTGATAGTACAGATGTTAAGTCTGGGGAATATAAGGCTTTCAAGGTCAAGGCACCCAAAGAAATTGAGGCAATTCTGCTACAGCCTCAAAACTGGCCAGAGGGAATAGTTGTAAAGAAATTTACATTTTTTCGTTCCCATAACCAAAGATCTACATCCAGTTACAACAACAACGGCTATTCGGGAAAGCCCAGAAGAAAATGATATCATGAAGGGAGTGAGGATTTTTAATCTAAATGCTAGAAGCATTCGACTTAAGTCCGCTGACTTGGAACTCTTCTTACATTCAAATGTCTATCCTGAAATTGTCTGCATCACAGAAACTTGGTTGTCAACTATGGAGATTACATGTTTCAAACTTAATCATTATGAGGTCGCGTCATACTTCTGTAGGGACTCATGTAGTGGTGGTGTGGCAATATTTGTCAGATCTGACTTTAGTACCTATAAACATGTAGAGAATAAAGAATTTTCACTGTCTAACAATTTTGAATGTGCTGCTGCTCTTTTCCGGACTGTGAGTAGTGTATGGATTTTGGTTTGTTGTCTGTATCGTTCTCCTAGCTCTGATTTTAAAACTTTTAGTATATACTTTGAGAAACTGTTAAAGCTTTTATGTAAACATAATATTTTAATGTGTTTTTGTGGTGATTTTAACTATAATTTTATTTCCAGATGTAGGGAAGCAGTATATATTGTGGACGCATTTAGCTCATATGGTCTTACACAGTGGCGTAGCTAGAAATGTCGGCGCCGGGGGGCAAACCTATCCGCTGGCGCCTAAACGAACCTATATTTTGTGTAATACGCAAGTTAATCAAAAAATAATGCATCATAATACTAAACGTATATTTTTTATTAATAGGAATATAAAATATATAAACGGCAACCAACCAACAGGTACAATTTAGGGTGGGACGAAAAAATTTTTGTTTTGATTTTTTTAAGGGGTAGTAAAAAAAAAGTTGTCTTAGGTGTATCTGATATCCCCTACGAAAAATCAAAATTTTTAAATCAAATCTCGACGCGCCCCTGGGGGCTGGAAGTTTTGAAAAAAAAATTTTTCATTTTTTTTAAATCCGGGGTAGCTAAAAAAACCATTTTATGTTCTCCTTATTGCGTAAAAAAAACTGGACGTTTTATTTTAAATTTTAGCCGCGCCCCATTAATAAAGAAATACAAAATGTACAAAGTTCTACAAGCATTCTACGTCACTGGTCATTATGACATTATCCTTGCGCGCATTCTGATTACCTTGAGACAAACGCGTCGAGTGAATAAATCACAAATTAGTTCAGCCCAGCAACAGTTCGTTGATAACTCCCGTTTGGGTTGTGCAAGTTTTTCTTTTGTGCAGTTACGAATATCCCGAATTTTCAATTTTCGTTACGCTTGTTGGACTGTGGTCGAGTTTTAAGTAATTTGAGTACAATAAAACAGTACTGATTTAACTAAAAGACAATGATTAAGACTCGTGTTAATGGAAAAAAAATTTTCTTTGAAAAGGCTGAAGATTTAAATGAACAACAAAGACAATTGCTTCCTACATATGAAGAGATCATTAGGTGTTGTAAGAACGTTCGACTACAGTTAAAAGGTGAAGGTAGCAAGGAGTCTTCTTCAAATGAAATTGCAAAAATTGTAGCACAGAAAGTTGCAGTTATTTGGCAACGAGCATCACTTCCAACTGTGAGCCACAAACGTGTAGTAGATATGATTTTGATGTATAACACTAAGTATAAAAACATAATAAAGCCCATTAAAAATCGAAACTCCAACTCTTATAAAGCAAAGTTGGATAAATTTAAGTCCAAAGCGCAAAAACTGTTTGATATTTGTTCGTGCAAGTGCTCTAGTTTCCTACTTTGCAAATGTATCAGGGAAAATAAGATACCGGAAGCAGAATGGCCTTTTATAAATGATCAAAGAGGTAACCGTGAAATGCGCATTGGTCCTGTAGACAAAGTAGCTACAAAGAAACTTTTAAAGCAAATTGAAAGGAAAGAAAACGATAATAAGCCTCCTGTCGAAAGTATCGAAGGCACATATGAACCAATCGCAAGTACCAGTGGAATTTGTTCTAATAAACCAAGTAGTGTTGCCAATAAACTGGGATCTACGTTAACTGGATGTATGTCAGATACGGATACGGACACTACAGACAGTGATGTAACTGATACTAACGATACTGACTTTAAATGGACCTACCTTCTGGAAAAGAGACCAAAACCCGAAGAAAAGCAGCAAATGCTAGTCAAATGAGAATTTCACTTGCAAATACAGCAACTGTTGCTGATCTGACTAGTATGTCAAGCAGAAATGTAGCAAAAATTGCGACGGCGGTCTTGGAAGATTTGAGCTTAGTGTCAGTTGATAAACGAGGCAATGTCATAAATAAGAATAAAATACGAAGAGAAGTTGAGAAGAACTGAAACCAAATAAGGGCGGGGCAGTTGTCTGGATTAAGAAGGATTGACGGCATATATTTTGATGGGCGCAAAGACCAGACCATGACTCAGCAAGAAGGACGTCGGGTAGTAGTAGCAGAGGAGCATATTGCATTAGTTGAAGAACCGGAAAGCAAATGCCTCGGTCATGTACCTTTAGTGCCACCAGTAAAAGCAACCAACATAGTAAATGGGCTAATGTGTTTTATAAAAGAAAACAACATCGATATATCCAAATTAACTGTGATTGGGTGCGATGGAACAAACGTAAATACGGGTTGGAAGGGAGGCGTCATCCGATTAGTTGAAACTCAACTGAACAAACCATTGCAATGGAGCATTTGTCTTTTGCATGCGAATGAACTTCCTCTGAGGCAAAGTTTTGATGGTGTTACAAAAGGACCCAATGCTCTTTCGGGACCGATAGGGTCGCTGCTTGGCGCTTGTGAAAAGCATCCTCTTGTAGTCTTCTCACCAGTAGAAATTGAGCTTATAGAATTAGATAAAAAGGACCTAAGCACAGATCAACAATACTTGTATCAAATTTGTCAAGCAATAAAAAGTGGTAAGTGCTTAAAAATTCTTACCTCCCGCAACCCAGGGAAACTAAGTCACGCCAGATGGTTAACTACCGCAAATCGAATCCTGCGGCTTTATATTTCTACAAAGGAACCATCTGAAATACTACTTGTACTAGTAGAGTATATAATGAAGGTATATGCACCATTATGGTTTAAAATAAAACCAAATCCATATTTACAAGATGGGGCACGACATTTATGGGATACAATACAGGCTACTAGACATTTTCCAGATAACATTAGGAAAATTATTGACAAAGTTATATCAGGCAATGCATACTTTGCACATGTAGAAAATATCTTAATAGCTATGTTGTGAGATAAACGACCGCCGATCAGAGAACTTGCTGCCAGAAGAATTTTAAAAGCAAGACAAAATGCAAAAAAGGATAACATCAGAGTTTTTAGAGTTCCAAAACTAAATTTTGCAGCTCAGGATTATATCGAATTGATTGACTGGTCTGAGGGTGTTACTGAACCTCCACTGACAATACATATTCCTGATGAAGAGCTTCTAAGCACAATACGGGATAAAGCGACAATAACCTTTGGAAGTTTTCTTTGTCATACACAGGCAGTGGAGAGAACTGTGAAAATAATAACGGATGCTTCCGCAACAGTATGTGGACCAAAAGCTCGTGATGGGTACATAAGGGCAAAACTAAAAGCAAGAGCAGAATTACCTAGGTTCGAAAATAAAGGTCAGTACTACAAAGCAAAATCAAAATAAAATGAAGTGACAAATTAAGGGAGGGAGGGTGGGTGGAACTCGAGGTGCGACCACCTCCTCGTGGTGAGTTCTGGGATGGTTTATTATTCAATAATAAGTAGTAAAATACATATTTTATACCAAACACTTGTTCTAACAACCAGAAGTATTTATTGGACATAATTTACATAATTTGAATATTGAACCATGCGAAGAGTTGCACATTCGTAACTTTCGGACGATGGGCCGCGGCTAAAACTTGAAATTTAAAGCTCAGATTTTATTTACGCATCAAAAAGATCTTTAATAAATAGTTTCAAACTACCTTGCCTAAAAAAAATAGTAAAAAAATAATTTTCAATATTTTTCAACCGCCCTGGGGCGCGGCTAAATATTGATTGAAAAATCAATTTTTTATGAACGTTATACGGTACATCTAAGACACCTTTTTTTCACTACCCCTCTAAAAAGACACAAAAAAATATTTTTTTCGCTTTTTTCGGCCCACCCTAAGGTACATACATATTTAAATATAAACGTAAACTAAAAATCTGTAAACTTAGTCTTTCTTCGGTTTGTAATTGACGCAAATTGATCGATTATTTGATCAAAATTATTTTTTTGGTCAAATCCATTTTCTATGCTTAGTATTGCTAGGCTATTTAGCCTTGTCTGGCTAATGGTACTTCTTAAATACGCAACTCTGAAAAACACATACTTATTTACGACCGAGATTATCGGAATGCGTCTTACGCGTCTTACGCAGCTTTTTTACAAATTTGCATGTACCGCATGCCGCCGCGCCGGGACATATCTTTTTCATTCCACGTAGAATAAATAATAAATACCGTGACACAAAATGTATTGGTTGGAGAAAAAGTTTAATACTGTTACGTTTTTACCGTGGGTTTTGAACGAAATTACAGCTTTACTATTTTAAACTAATACTCTCTTTATTCTCTATCACTGTATACAATTAAACACACTAAAATACTCTTATAACTTTATCACTATAAGCTCTTTACAATTCAACACTCAATGATTAACTAACTAAAACTCGCCGTTATCCCCTATTTATAAACAACCTAAAGTCTATCACGAATACTCGGGAAGAAGCTAGGCCACTCTATATGATTCTCGACCAGGGCATCTAGAGAATTCCACAGAATCTTCGCGGCCGGCGATGACTCATACCTAGACGCGGCAAGGCCAGTTCTACAGGGTAGAACAAAAACATTCGGATGGTTGCTAGCCGTGACAATACATATTTTCGTCTTTGATTGTATTATAATTTAATTATTGCAGTCCTCCGTCTTTCTATTGTGAGTAAGCTAAGAATGCGCCCACTTAGTGTGGTTGGTCCAGTTACCCTGGATTTCACCACCCAGGGTTCCTGGATCAAGGCCAGTGCATTCTGCGTTTCGTCTAGGTGGCGGTTTAGGTTTAGTTCGGCTGATGAACCCTTCCTTTTGCCAGATCAGGGGTATCGATTTAGATGTCCTCCTCCAGAAGGGCATCCTCGTCCACTGGGGCAGCGGCATCAGTCGTTCCCGACGGCTCAGCCCCTCCAGCTTCAGTGTCCATAGGCTCCTGAGCTGGTTTACCGATTTTGGGGTCCTCAACAGAGGGTTAGTTTGGGTTAGTCTTCGTCTTCTGATTTTTCAGGCCGTACTCTAAGTACGTGGGGGGGGGGGGGGCGAAGATGTAATTCAACCTCATCGATGTCGACCTTAGAGTGGCGATGTCCTCGTCTTCGACACCGAAGACGAGGAGCTGGCCTTTCGGCTCATTTTTGGCCTCATGGTGGAAGAGACATCACTTGCCGACGTTTAGCGCCGGGTTCTATCCTGCCAGGCGACGAAGGACAATCTCCTTCTCCTCGTGGGAAGCGCCTGCCTGTAGTGGGATCCAAAGAGATGCCTTCGTCAGCCTTAGCAGTCGATCCACGCGAATGACAGCAAGGGTCGCGTTCTCCCAGGGCTTCAATTTGCTGGTAGCTTCCGTGAGCGATCGTCGTCTTCGCAGACCACTCTGATCATTTCATCGGAGTGTATCCACAAGTGAAACGTTGGCGGCTTCGAACTGCTGGCGAGGGTGACAGTAAAATTTTGTCCAGCTCCTCCGTCAGCAGGTTTTTAATTAGGGCCTCCCTCTCTGACGGAATTCTTCCGTAGGGGGTTGTCCTTGTCAATTATGATAACCCTGAGGTGGCTCACGGCTGCCTCTTTGTATCCTGTTGGGATCGCTTCATCAGGTCCAGCACCCTGTTTAACCCGCTTGAGGGGTTTGGGCCTGGATTCCAAGGCGGTTCCCGACCGGTTGAGTTTTTTGGAAGGTGTCACACCTTGCGGGTGCACATCCTTCCGTGACTGGACACTGCCAGCTAAGGAAACATCTCTACACAATGAGATTGTACGAGACACCTCTATGTAGAGGCTGTGAACTTGAGGACGGAACAGTAGAGCATCTGATCTGCGATTGCGATGCTGTTTCGGAACTAAGGGAATCCATTTTGGGAGAACGATGGCCAACCATGGCTTTTCTCAGAACATCCTCCTCGAGCAACATCGCCGCCTTTTTTACAACACTAGCCTTGGCGATGGCCTAGATGGATTGGTTGACCTAGGGAGGACGCACAGGGGGTCCAAGGAGGCCTAAGTGTCGTGGCCACCCTCTCACCATGTCCAGATTATAATTTAATTAATTTAAAAAAGTCAGTTAAGCTCATGAGCATTGTTAGCATTAGCATATCATAAATTCGGAGCGGCGCCTAATTTCCCTTTGCGCCGTGGGGCCTTGCCCCCCCAGGCCCACCCGGTAGCTACGCCACTGGTCTTACACAAGCTTTTTCTGAACCTTCCAAGACTCGGGGCTTATCCTGTCCTTTGATTGATAATGCATTTTTTAACACTGCACTGCTTTCAACTGAAATCTTTGATTTGGCGTTTTCAGATCATTGTGCTCAGATTCTAAGTATTGACTTGGGAAACTCAATCACCCCTGATTTGGGCAAATTTTCTATGGTGAGTTCTAGATCTTTTTCTGATGAAAGCATACATTTCTTTAGCCACTTGCTGTCTAAAGAAAATTGGCTGTCAGACCTTGAGATGCTGGATTTAGAACGTAAATTTTCTTACTTTTTTGACACTTTCTTCAGTTTGTTTAATATGAGCTTTCCTTATATAAACAAACACAAGCCCAACCACAGA
>MU190196.1:0-42214 GCA_016904865.1 Pissodes strobi | reverse complement strand
ACTGATTCGCGTTCGCGTTCGCTGCAAATCGCTCACGTAGGACCGGGCGTTAGGACGAATTCTTACGACGTGGGTGGTTACACTGCTTGGTTTCATTTATACGAATACAGCACGAATTCCCCCTTAATATTTATCTATGATACGAATATTAACTTATTATAAAGAGATAATAGATTCTATCTCAGAGTTTAATTTTTTTGGGAACATCACCATTATTCAGATATCTTTCATTGAAAAAATAGAAGCACATGGAATGTGCTTCTATTTTGTGCTGCTGTGCGGAATTTTACTTACTATCCAACATGAAAACAATTTGTAAAATGTACCTAAGTAATAGTTATTTTATGTTAAACATAAAAATTGTTGTTAAATAAATATATTTTGTACTTATTTTTTGCTAAACATTAAAACTTGTTATTGAATAAATATATGTATGTACCCAAATGGAAATATCTACCTCCTAGTTTAATTCCAGCCGCTACTTTTCATAATTTTTTATTTAACTCTCTATTATGGTATTGTTTGCTTTTCTGATCCCATAGGGATCTTAGTTCGTGAACCAAAGTAATCAGTACTTTGCAATCCATGTCACTTAAAGCCCAGCGAATTCAGTTAGTCGTACGAACAACTACCCAAAAAAACAAAATATTTTGGTCGCATTGAAAACACGTACGAACTCGCACGAATTCGTAAGAAATAATCGTAAGCAATATAACCACAAATATGTCAATATACGCATTTGTTTCCTTCCGACGACTTCTTACGAATTCGCATGAATTCGTACGATCAAATTTTCGTACTAATTCTTATCAGTGTTCCCAGTCAGCGTTGATTGGAAATCGTAAGGCTGATCGCCAAAAATCGTGAGAAATCGTGAGACCTTGAAAAACTTGAGAAGAGACTAAGTATAGCGCAAATGTTAATTCCAACTCCGATTATTTACGTGGGTGGTTGCACTATGGGAAAAATAAATGGTAAAAAATGGTTGTACGCATAGCCCTCCGCTCGCTTCGCACGCTCCGGGGGCACAAATAAGCAAAGTGAACCCAAACTAACCCAAGGCATGCCCAAAGTCAAGAAAAAAGCAGTTTCATATTTAGCATTTGCGCTATATTTAGCCCCTCCTAAAAACTTGCACTATCGCGCTTTTAATTTTAAATTTTGATTGCAAATTTTTGTTCAGTAAAATAACGCATGCTTATAGCAAAATTTAATATAATCTAACACTTTTTAAACAAGTCAACCTATCTTCCAACAAGCTGGAGCTAATGTAAGGACAGACTTGTCATGCTCGACCAACAGTTGATTACCAATAATAATAATATCATTGCGAAAAATAAAATGCGGAAATACAACAAAATATAAAGCTTTTTATTTATTTGATAATTTAATGATTTAGATGATAAATCACTATTAGTCAGTTTCCAATTTTTTATATTAATATTTCTGTATTGTTTTTTACAACTTCTGTTTCTTCCTCCTTTTGTAAAATTATGGCATTTGCCAGTATTAGCTACTAAGCTTTTTGCTAATAGCAAGTGTTGCTCTTTAATCGAATTCTGGCTTGCCTGTTTTTTATTTAAATTTATCTCTTAAATAAATCTCTCTAGAGTTGCACTTGAATGTGGAAGACAATAAGTCAAAAACAAATTGAAATAGTTTAGGAAGCTGAAGTTCTGTGTGGCCTAATTTAATTTTAGATACCGAGTTCCAAAATTTTATAATATCATCAAGATTTAAATTAAAATCAGTAAAACTTAAATTCATTAACTGCCTCCAGTCATTATCTAGTTTAAGTTTAAAGAATTTCTTGGGGCTCGGGGAAATACCAAAAAAAACCGCACCGCCAACAAAATCTGTTGGACCTGTAAGTTTTGTGAGGCAAGCATAGCATAGACGTTGTTTAAAGACAATGGCATAGTTTATTCATAGTCAATAATATATATCTGGATAACTGCAAAAGCAAAATAGCGCTATCTCCCGTGCTGACGCCATATTAATTTGAATGGGATGGTTTTCGCGAACGAAATTTCCCGCATAGGGTGGTATTCGTGAAAAAAATCATGAAATATTGGGAAATGCGTGAAAATCGTGAGGATTGTAAGCAATATCGTAAGATCGTGAGATATCATACAAAATCGTTAAATCTCACGATAAATCGTGAGAACTGGGATCACTGATTCTTATCCAATGTAACCGCCGCCTAAATAATCCAAAAGTTGGAAGGATTCTTCTGGTAAGTAAAAAAGCCGAAACTATCGGCAACGCCGCCGGCTAGAGTTTGTTAACTGGTGTAGTTGTAATGTAGTCGAGTTTGCTAAGGCGCCGAGTTTCGGGAGTTCGTTTTTGGCATTGTGCATGTGGACCGCGGAGTTGTTCAAGTTCTAATATGTGTTCTGTGTTGCTCCCAGGGTAAATAAACGAGTTAACGAACATACCTATTTGTTTAGCGTTTGCTTTCAAATAAGCACGGAATGTTGGTTTTTGTGTTTGTGAATATTCACTGTAATGCCTACATGCAAATTGAGTGATTTTAAAGTGGAATTGAATGACTAGGTTATATATAGCCCATTATTCCTTGAGTTTGAAGGCAGTGTTTTCAATTCAATATCGTGCAAGCAATAAAGAATGTGTTTGATCTGTGACGAGTCAACAAGCGCCTTGCCTTTTTATTTATTTATTTACGTAGGCACAATCAGGAATGTAAATCTTGTACCTTAATTTTATTAATAACAAACGAGGTCGTCCTGTGCATATCTAAATGGTACGTTTTTACATGTGTTATTGTTCGGCTTAAATGTGGCTAGTCGTATTGTGAAGGTGAATGATGACTTTAATGGGTCGTGGCAGATTCGCTCTTTGGATGCTAAAACGGAGAGGTATGAAAATAATTAAATTCTAAATTCTAGGTAGATATTATATAAGTACAACCGTTATTTTGAATATATTCAGAGTAATTAGGCTTCTATATTCCATATAACGATTGAGTTATGTGGCTGTAGGCTGTGCATATTGATAAAGTCAACGCGAAAACGTGCTTTAATGTCTTTGACAAAAAAGACGAATTTTGGCGATCTGGAAACTACTTAGTAAAACCGAGAGTAAAACTAACCCAAACTACATACAATCATGATCCAAATTTGTTTGTATCATGACATAGAAATCATATGATACGTACAAGCACACAAGCAGTAAAAGTAAAAAGTGACATTTTAAATAAAAAAATTGAGCGAGTTTGCTAGTACTCGAGACACTGATGTATAAACATGTCCTATATCGACATCATCGACATGAAAATCTAATGTCACCTTAGGCTACATGACGCCAGAATATAGGCAACCACTTAATTGGAATTGGTTGCCAGGCGTTACATTTGTAACATTTACATTAGAATGTCTTAATATTACACTTCACGGAGAGCCCTCCGCTCACTACAGGGGCGCAACGAACAAAAACTAACCCCAGGCATGCCCAAAATTAAGAAAAAAACTTTTTACAAAAATAACCTCAAGAAAATAAAAAATAGGATTAAAACCGAGATTAAAACTAAACGTACTGTTTGCCAAATGAAAGAACCTGGACGGAAAGAATGCGGGCAAAAAATATCCTCGCATATTTAGATGCTGCCACATTTTTTTCCCAATAATCCTAATTTATTTTCTGTCTAGTTTCCTATAGTGAATTTACATATTTAAATTTCCTACTTGAATACTCCATTTTGTTATTTTCCTTAATAATAGTGTGTTCTATTATTTACTATTTTATTTACACAGGGAAATACGGAATACGCAATAAGTATACTATAATATTTATGTTTATATTTTATTCGCCTTCAAGCTATTTAAAATGCGCGACAATAGGCAACAGTGCGACGTTTACTTGATTTTTAGAGGGGAGGCAGTTTCGTGATTGGTCGCAGGATATATTAAATACACTTTGACCCTAGACCAACCCCTAATTTTTTTTACATATCTTAAAATTTCGGCAGCGACTTCCTTTAACCATTGGCGTGGAAATTGCCGATGCCGAACTGTGTGGTTATTTATATTATTTGGTTTGTAGGATCTGGTGATATACTGGTTTTGTCGATTTGTGTGGTTATTTATATTATTTGGTTTGTAGGGTCTGGTGATATACAGGTTTTGTCGATTTTGCAAATTCTCTTTTTTCACTAGAAAGGGGGTGTCCTATATAGTAGTTTAAGCCAAAAAGTCGGAAGATCCGCTACATTTCAACCGAAAAAATGCCCTCAAAGTTCGAGTTTTGACACAAATTTTCAGCACCACTTCACAAAAGCACTAGAAATTTAGACAAAACACATCTGAAAATCAATTGTCGGGTGAAAATATTAACTAAGATACATTTGCGTCGAACGAGAGACCTCCGTTTTGTTCCAGTCCTAATTTAAAGCGACTCATAGCCATAGCCCCATTAAACAAAATTAAATTTTACTTGTAAATATCCATCCTCCTTTTTACTGTCAACTGTCACAATAGCCAAAACAAAGATTTTTAAGAAGGCACACTGTTGCCAGACGTTTACTGTAGTTTCGTTAGCAAAATTCATTAGGAAAATGGTGCGCTATAAGCGCAGCTTATTCACTACCAGCTAGTCATCTTGCGGCGGCATCCTTTGATTTGGAAAAGTCAATAACCAAGTTTTGCAAATTTTAGAAGAGGGTCATGACTTAATATTGTTTTAAACGCCTGGGCATCTGAGTAATACTTTTGACAGTTCGTTTGATTTAAAATATGCTTTTTCCACTAGCGTACGTAAAGTACTCACTTTACGCACTCTCTAAGATTCGTAAAATATGCCTTTTTAATGTGCAGTGCGTAAAATAATTTATTTTACGCACTAGTGCGTAAAGTAATTTAATAATATTTTTTTCTCCGATTGACAGCAAATATTAATTTTGCAGACACATGCCTAGGCAGCAAAGTGATTAGTCTCCATGGAAATAAAACGTTTGACATAAGTTGTCAAACTATAATTATTATGGACATATACATTTCCATAGCAACCAACCTTTCCAACAATTGCGATTTCTATCAAATTTTGTTTTAATTTATCACTACAGGAAAAATAAAAAGATTGTGGAAATTGTAATAATTTGCAAATATACATTATACATATATCATTATAAACAATCGGAGAAAAAATTATATGTTCAACTCGGCAGCAAAGTAGATTGACTGCCTTAGCTGAATTCAGCCTGAACTATCAGCCGCGGCAGTCAATCTACTACTTTGCTGCCTAGTAAAACAAATAACTATTGTTTTTTCATATATTTTTCGGTAGTAGAAAAAAATTTGTATGCTACTCATGTGTAAAGTACTCTTTTTTTAATTCAATTTCAATTAAATTTTTTTTATCAATATTCCCATTCATAAAAAAAGTTCACTTTACACACTTGTTGCATAAATAACTATTTTATCGTCTAAAATCCGTTTAAAAACGATTTTAAAACGCACAATTGCATAAAAATCCGAAATTTCCGAACCTCTCAGGGCGATAGCCGAGGCTTCGGACGAATTTGTCATGTATTTTGAAGCGAAAATTCATTTCAAATTCAACTGTGGAACTGAACCGCTCAGGGCGCAGTGCCCGACACTCCAACTTTCCGATTTCGATAGAGTTGACTAGCTGGTAGTGAATAAGCTGTGCTATAAGTGTCTCTACTCTTTTTTTTATTTAGGTGAATGATTTTTTTATTGCAGTAGCACATCCTATATTGCTCGACGAGCGGTGTGTGTGCGAAGATGTTGATTGACACGGTTCTTGAATAGTTAGTTTGGGGAACAGATGTCCTGGGAGCATATTCGCATGTAACAGGCAAGATGTCCATTCGGCAATGCCGATCGTTTCTTCATATGTGACGTGCACGATAGCATTTAGTCAGATGTCGTGACTGTTACTTAGAATCAACAAATAAGTCTTCAATTATTTTAACACTTCATGCATGGCCCTCCGCTCGCTTCGCTCGCTACGGGGGCTCAAGAAACAGAAACTAACCAAGTGCTAACCAAAACTAACCCAAAATAAAAAAAGTAAAATAAAAATTTTGAGTTAGTTTGGGTTAGCACCTGGTTAGTTTCTATTTGTTGAGCCCCCGTATAGGGAGCGAAGCGAGCGGAGGGCCATGCAAGAAGTGTTTAAATAATTGAAGACTTATTTGTTGATTCTATGTAACAGTCACGACATCCGACTAAATGCTATCGTGCACGTCACATATGAAGAAACGTTCGGCATAGTCGAATGGACAGCTTGCTTGTTACATCCGAATATGCGTCCTGGGAGTGAGTTCCACAGTGATGCAGTGCGCCAGACAAAGGAGTTCTTGTAAAGCGATGTTCTAGGTGTTTTCAGTTGTACGACGAACCGGTGCGCTCTTGGCGTCTATCGTGACTGTCTGACAGGCGTTGTCAGGGGCGGGATAAAGCGGGCCAAATCCTGGGAACATCTGCCGTAAAAATATCTGTAAAACAGGGATTTCTCGGTCACATGTTTGCGATGTTTCAGACTATCCAGATTCCGGGTCAACTCCGGGTCACCGACGAGACGCAAAACTCTCTTCTGAACGGAATCCAGTAGCTTTAGGGTGTGCTCTGGCGTGTGAGCAATATTCTAAGCACGGTCTTATTTGCGCTTTGTAAAGCAAGAGCAACTGCTGCGGTGTATAAATTTTTTGTTGCGAAATAGCGTACCAAGCTTCTGGGAGGCTGATTTTGCGACGTTAGCAACGTGGTCATGTCAGGACATATTGCTGTTGACCGAGACCCCCAATAGTCCGATTGAATGAAGATGAAGGGATGGTCGATCCTGCCATAATGATATCATTGCCCGCCGTATGGTAAACGTGGCTGCTTGGATGATTGTTCAATGTGCATTTGCATTCATTCATCGGAATAAAAGAGACACTCATTCGATTACACTATTCCTTTGTATGAATATATTCGTCAAATATTTCACTTCATACATGGCCCTCCGCTCGCTCCGGGGGCGTAACCAAACAAACCTAACCCAGACTAACCCAAGACATTCCCAAATGAGGTAAAACAAACTAAAAAATATTTGCATTTTCGGCTGACAAATTTCAATTTTTTTTTATTTCAGGCATGCCTTGGGTTAGTTTGGGTTAGTTTTGTGTGGTTGCGCCCCCGAAGCGAGCGGAGGGTCATGCGTGAAGTGGAATATTAAATATACTTAAATAGTAAACAACACTGTTATTCCCCATAAGAAGATGTGCAACTTTGGGAAACACTGTGCCAGGCCCCGGTGTCGGTTACTAAAATTTCATTATTTTCACGTTACAATTTCAATATTTTCACGTTACATCTGGGAAAGTCGTAGTGGAAGTTTGCCCTTCTAGGGCAATTTAGGCTCAAAACGCGGATATTTTTTCGGCTCAAATGTGGCGAATCCTCCGATTTTTTTGGCTTAAGAGGACACCCCTTTTCTAGCGAAAACCTATATATCATCAGACCCTTAATTTGATGATATCTTTGAAGATTTTCAACCTTTCTTATATTTTTCTTGCATTTGGTGATTATTATACGCGGTTAACTAATTTTTATATATTTCGGATAACTCTCTTAACTGAACTCTCTAAATTAAAATTTTTATTACATAACAATTCCGAACGTTCTATAAAGAGCGTTTTGGAACATACTTGCTTCAATATTGCCTAACTTTTAACACAAAAATTGAATGCTAGAGAATTTATATAAATTAGCTACGATAAACCGTTTTTTTCCAAATTAAGCGACGTCATCAATGACGTAAATACAAAACCTTCGGGAAACGAACTCTACTTATTACTACAACATATTTATGTAATACATACAACAAATAATATCATAGAATACTATCCTTATTATAAAAATGAGATATTATTATATGATATATTTTGTACTATAAGACTGTAATATAAAAAAACTGTAATTAATTTTAACGTCTTAAACTAATCAATATTATCAATAATAATATGGTAAGAATAACCTCGTGCGCCTATGGGAAGGCAAGATTTTTTACGTGCTAGTCCTCTACCCCCTTCAGTCGTTGTTAAGGTTCACTCGCTTGGCGCACTATAAAAGTCAATGCGTGCGAAGCCGCGGGTAAAAGCTAAAAGTGTCCTATGTTCTCTTCTATACTCTTGAAAGTATCTGTACAAAATTTCATGATGATCGGAACAGTTTATACGTGAAAGCGTAAGAAACAAACAAACAAACACATTCGCATCTATAATATTAGTTAGGATTCTTTAATAATACTTACTGGCAACTTCGGTGTGGATTAATTCACTGCACAAATTCGACACGAAACAATAATGTCACCGGGAATACCATCAACCTATGGAGATAGCTTATTTACCTAAAAATCTTGGGCCGACATCCTTTGATTTGGGAAAGTCAATAGCCAAATTTTGCAAATTTTAGAAGAGGGCTATGACTCAATATTGTTTTAAACGTCTGGGCATCTGAATAATACTTTTGACAGTTCGTTTAATTTAAAATAATAATATGCTTTTTTATCGTCTAAAATCAGTTTAAAAACGATTTTAAATGGCAAAATTGTACGGCTAGCGGCTAGAATCGGTTTACAAATTTCCGTCCCATTTGTCGAGATTTACCCTCATACCGCCGCGTAAGATGTTTACACATCAATAAATGCGAAAAGTAACAGTTGGCTAACCTTGGCAACACTGCCTAGTTTTGTGCCGAGTTTTGTGCTAAATTTTAAAATGGAACATTGACTGATGAAAAGCCAAGTGAAAAGCACATACATTTTTTAAAAGTCAATCATCGTCGTATCCTTGGCGGTTAAATATTGCATCAATTCTGAAGATAACCGCTAGTAAGTTCGAAACGGTGCATCACAGACCCATGCTCATATTATATCGTTGAATTTGTCTTTTGAAAGGGCTATTAAAAATGTGATAAAATATAGGGCGTTTCATTAAAAGAAAATTAACTTTGTTTGACCACCCTGTAAGTATATAAAACAGTGACGTACGATTGTAAAAATACAAACAAAAATATTGTGTGTGCTTAAGACCACACGATAGAAGTGAAAACTTCAACAAGCGGGGTCATCGTTTGTCAGAATTTCGATCCGAGCCGTCGTTGCAGAGATACGGGCGAAAACGGTTTTTCCCCCAAAACCCACCTTAAATTTAGAGCCACGGCCAGCCATCGCAAGAATAGTCAGGGCAAAGTCTAGCGTGATTCTAAACGCGAGCCACGCATTGATTTGTATAAGAGTGGATAAGCAATAAATAGACCAAACATGGCAAATTTACGACCGCGAAATGTAAACAAAGAGATTTCTATTTGGACTTGCGCATTAGAAAATTAGTACGAGCTAGTTGTTGCACCGTGAAGGTAAATAGGCAGGCCCGGACTTCGAAAGTGATTATTTCACCAAATATTCGGTAGAGGAGTCTTGCCGATTGTGAAATGGGCCCCAGTTAGCATAGCGAAACAAACAATAAGGTATAAATAAGTAATACTTATAATAATTAGACTTACTTGAAATAGGAAATCCCGGGTATTTTGCCTCGAATCGAACTCGAATTTTTAACTCAAAACGCCGCGCCGTCAAAACGAAAACACGTCAAAGACAAAAGCCAAGTTCGATCCTGACCGACGCCTACTGAGACGGCAAGTGTTTTAGTGCGCATGACAAAACGGTATCTTCTTTGTTTATGTTTTCCATTTTGCGTCGATTTTGTCATGCGCAGAAACCTGTTTTTTCGCCCATAGGTTGCCACTTTTGAATAGTGCGACAGGCGGCTATTGCTTATCCACTCCTGTACAAATCAATGGAGCCACGCTAGTCGTTTGGTTTAGTCCGAGAGCGTTACGAAAAATAATTAATCTTTATTTGATTTTTGTTATAAGTGCCTTTATTTGAATTGTTCTACTAGAAGCGGTGGCGTAAAATCATTATTTAAATTACCCCGCGATCCTGAAAGGTATGTTTAAATATTGTTTAATGCACATTCCAGCACACTTATTTCCAAAATTATTGCATATTCTAAAATCGAATGAGCACGAAATTCGATTAAATCTCAAAACTGGCAGATACAATGTTATAGTCAAATCTTTTTTAAATCCAACTAATGTCATACAGTGTCCGCCAGAATGATGGCCACATATGGAAAAAAAATTATTATTGTGAACTCGGAAATTTTGTTTTAACCAATCAATTCTGCATGTCTGACAATCTAAAAATGCATTTTAACATTGAAGATGTTTCTGTTTTCCTAGTATAGGGCCTCAAATCGTGAAAAGGTGCATGCTACATTTGCCAAATTCATGACGTCATACGCGTGAGAGATCAGGTCTGTTCTAGCAGCGATTTCAAACGGTTTCAAACCGTCCGGAGTTTGCGCATAACGATATAAGCGTCGCTTATATGGCTATGCGCAAACTCCGTACGGTTTGGAACCGTTTGAAATCGCTGCTAGAACAGACCTATAGTGTTAGTTTGTTTGTTTAAACCTAAATTTGATTATAACGTATCGGAATCTAAAATAAATTGGAACTAACTGAAACTAACCGTCAGTTTATTAAACGACTAACCAAAACTAACCAAAGACATCAAAACGGGCTAAAACGTATCGGAACAGGTTACAAAAATTCTTGCAAAAATTGAAGTAAGTTCAAACTAATCAAAACGAACTGAATTTTGGCGACTAACCAAACTAACCGAACACATTCAATTTGATTATAACGTGTCGGAACCGATTCAAATAACTAAAATAAATTGGAACTATCTGAAATTAACCGAAAGTTGATTGGATCACTAACCATAAGCGCCAAAATGAGCTAAAACCGAGGCTAAAACCTATCAGGTCACAAAAATTCAAGTTTAAAATTAACCAAAACGAACGGAAATTTGGCGACTAACGAAAACAAACCACAAACATTAAATTTGATTATAACTAGGGATGCACCGAATAGTGGTTTTGGTCACTGACCGAATACCGAATATTCGGCTGTTCTTCACGGCCTAATAACGAATATTCCAGCGATTGAGACTCATCAACAGGAGCAGATTACAGCAATTAATCAAGACCTGGAGAAAGTTCAAAGGGAGGGCCAATAACGCGGGCCCTGACATCATTATGGCAGGGACGACCATTCCTTCATCCTCGTCAATCGGACTGCTGGGTATCTCGGTAAACAGCAATATGTCCTGGCATGACCACGTTGCTAACATCGCAAAATCAGCCTCCCAGAAGCTTGGTGTGCTTTTTTGCAACAAAAAACTCTATACACCGCAGCAGTTGCTCTTGCTCTACAAAGCGCAAATAAGACCGTGCTTAGAATATTGCTCACATATCTGCGGTTCCGACCAAAGCACACCCTAAAGCTGCTGGATTCCATTCAGAAGAGAGCTGTGCGTCTCGTCGGCGACCCGGAGTTGACCCGGAATCTAGATAGTCTGGAACACCGCAGACATGTAGCCGAGATGTCTCTGTTTTACAGATACTTTCGCGGCAGATGTTCCCAGGATTTAGTCCGCCTCATCCCGCCCCTGGCAGCTCCTATCAGACAGTCACGACAGACGGCAAGAGCGCACCAGTTCGTCGTACATCTGGAAACACCTAGAACATCGCTTTATACGAACTCCTTTGTCTGGCGCGCTGCATCACTATGGAACTCACTCCCAGGACATCTGTTTCCCACTAATTACAACTTACAAATATTCAAGAGCCATGTCAATCAACATCTTCGCACACACACCGCTCGTCGAGCGCCATATGGTCTCCCTTTAGTGTGTGTGCCACTGCCATAAAAAAATATATATTCGGCTTGGGTTTAGGTCGAATATTCGGTTGGGTTATTCCGAGGGTTATTCGGCTGCTATTCGGGAATATTCGGCTAGTGTGCATTGTTGGTTGCATCATTTTTTGGGCTTTTGCGATAATTAAAGGTTGGCAATGCCAATATTAACGCTGTTAACTTTGGCAACACTGATTTCGATGCTGTAAATTCTTGTGGCGACTTGTCAGGCTTGTGTGTTTGTTTACAGTACGGCGGTACGACATATAGATCTTATATTTTATCCAATTGCAAGTTTATTTATATAGTAATTTCTTTGAGATTAGGTGGACAGGTGAACATGACAGACTTAAGTGAATTTAAGAGTAAAAAAAGAGCTGGGTATGGGAATATTTTTGTGTGGACAATCAAGATGAAAAAAAATCGGTGTGCTCTATTTGTGCGGCAAAAATATCGCGTGGTGGTGTGGGAAAATTGGCGACTATTAGTTCTATGGCTAACCACGTAAAATACAAACATCCCAATGAATATAAAACACATATTAATTCAGAAGTAGTTGCCAGCAGTTCAAAGGAAACAGAAGGTAGGGCAACTAATGCCTCTAAACAAAAATCGCTAGAAGATAGCTTTGCTGTTAAAAACAAGTACCAGATTGGCGATCTAAGGGCAAGAAAAATATATTTTACGATTGGCGAAATGATTGGTTTAGATAATCAACCATTTAGCTTGGTGACTGATATAGGTTTTAAAAGACTTGTATCTCAGCTACAGCCGAAATATGAAATGCCTAGTAGAAAAGACGGGTCCTCTGATATTCCATCAGATATAGATACCGAAATTCAAAATTACATAAGTTCTCCTTTAATAAATAAAATTATAAACCCAATTCAGTGGTGGAAGGACCAAAAAGCATTGTACAAAAAGTTGTCGGTAGTTGCATCCAAATTTCTATGCAGTCCAGGAAGCGTTTATAGCTCGGTTTATAGTGAATGATCGTTTCAGAAGCGGGCAATATATATGAAGCTAAAGAAGCAGACTGTTGCCAAAAAACGCGGAACGCTTGCTTTTTCTGCGCCATAATTTGCCTAAGTTAAATATTAAATACTAAACTGTTCTATTCTTTTATTCTTGCCTTAGATTTAATGGCGTTTATTAAAACTTAATTCCGAATAAATGTGCATTACGCAGTTAAGCACATCCATTTTTTATTTAACAATTACTTCATTTTACTTTTATTGTAAAGTTTAAAAGTGATATTTAGCCGAATATTCGCCGAATATCTCATCACTGCTGGCCGAATACCGAATATTCGGCATTTACTAAAAAGTGGCCGTATATCTGGTAATTATTCGGCAAACCGAATACTCGGTGCATCACTAATTATAACGTATCGGAACCGGTTCAAATGACTAAAATAATTTGGAACTAACCAAGGAACTAACTGAAAGGAAGCGAAAGTTGATTCAATGACTAACCAAAACTAACCAAAGTTAACTAAAAGCACCAAAACGGGCTAAAACTTATCAAAACAGATTACATATGTTAAGTTAAAACTAACCTAAATTAACCGAATTTTGACGACTAACCAAAACTAACGAAACACATTAAAATTGCTTATAACGTACCGGAACCGGTTCAAATGACTAAAATATATTAAAACTAACTGAACTTTACCGAAAGTTGATTGAACGACTAACTAACAAAAAGAAACCAAAAGCACCAAAACGGGCTAAAACGCATCGAAATAGATAAAAACATTGAAGTAAGTTCAAACTAACCCAAATTAACCTATTTTTGGTGACTAACCAAAAGTAACCAAAAATATTAAAAATGCTTTTAACGTCTCGGTACCGGTTCAGATGACTAAAATAGATTGGAACTAACTGAATTTTACCTAAAGTTGGTTACTAACCAAAAATAACTAAAAACACTAAAATTGTTTATAACGTATCGGAACAGGTTAAACTGATTAAAATATTTACTAACTGAAATTAACTGACAGTTGATTGAACGACTAACCAAGACTAACCAAAAGCACCAGAAAGGGCTAAAATATATCGGAACATATTAAAAATATTAAGGTAAGTTGAAACCGAGGTTGAAACTAACTGTAATTAACCGAATTTTGGCGACTAACTAAAATTAACCAAAACATTAAAATTGGTTATGACGAATCGGATCCGGTTCAAATGACTGAAAAAAATTAAAACTAACTAAAACTAACCGAAAACTGATTGAATTACTAACCAAAACTAATCAAAAGTAACCATAAACACCAAAAAAGGGCGTATCGGAACTGATTAAATGTATTAAAATAAGTAACTAACCCAAATTAACCGAATTTTTGCGAGTAACTAAAATGAACCAAAACAATAAAATTGGTTATAACGTATCGGATCCGGTTCAAATGACTGAAATGAATTAAACTAACTAAAACTACCCGAAAGCTGATTGAATGACTAAGCAAAACTAATCAAAAGTAACCATAAACACCAAAAAAAGCTAAACCTATCGGAACTGATTAAAGGTATTAAAATAAGTAACTAACTCGAACTAACCCAAATTAACCGAATTTCGGCGACTAACTAAAATTAACCAAAAACGTTTAAATTGGTTATATAAACCGTGAAGCATTGAAAGAAGACGTTAAAATTTTTGCTCGGTAAATAATTCACGTTTCTTACCGATAAACTTTACAGTTTCGGACAAAATTCGGCATATACATATTTCTCGGGTCACTCAATCCGATAGTGAAGTTATTTGCTTGTTCTGGTGCACGAATTATCTGTATTTTAATGTGTTTAATTAACCTTTTCCACTTGTTAAAATGACTAACTGTGTTTTTTGCAAGGAGATAATAACATCTCGCAAAAAACTGTGCTGTAGCGAATGCAAAAATGCTTCCCATATCGCTTGTATTCACAAGTCCGTCGATGTTGCCAATTTGATATCAGAGGTTAGTGGTTTATCTTGGAAGTGTGATTCTTGTGTGTCTAGATGCATATCTATCGACCAGGTCAGCTTAAAACAGTTGATAAATGATCAACTGCAGTTAGCCCTTACTAGCCTCACTACTGCCTTCGAGTCATTAAGAACTGACCTATCCTCGGCCATATCAGAAAAGGTATTGACTTTCAGCCGAAGTAGTAGCTTGCCCTATCAACCTTCTAGCTATGCGTCCATCGTCAGAAATAATACACAACCTGCAGTACTTGTCGTTCCCAAAAATCAATCTCAGAGTGCCGAAAAAACGAAGCAAGACATGACAGATCAAATTGATCCCACTGAATTAAACCTACGTTTGGCTAAAGTCAAATCTGTAAGCAATGGATCCATCTTAGTAAGTTGCAAAAATTTAGAGGAAAATAAGAAGTTCAGGGAGTTAGCCGAACTGAAGCTAGCAGGAACTTATGAGGTGCGGGAGATCCACGGTGTTAATCCAAGAGTGCGTATCGTTGGCTTTTCGGAGTGTTATGCTGAGGAAACTTTACTGTCAATTTTACGACAATTAAATGCAGATACTTTTTCCATTGATTCCTCATGTGAGGTAATAAAAATTTGTAAAACAAAGAAAAATGAGAAAGTTTTTCAGGCTGTTATACAACTGGATAAAGTTACATATGAAAGAATTTTAAAGGTGGGTAATGTATTTATTGGTTATGATGCATGTTCTGTATTTGATGCGGTTGAAGTAAGTCGCTGTTACAACTGTAACGAGTACAACCATTCATCTAAAAGTTGTTCTAAAACTTCTTGTTGCCCTAGATGTGGTAAAAATCATAGTGTTAAAGATTGTAATTCTCAAATTTTAAATTGTTCTAATTGTGTAAATTTTAATACGTCTAATCGTGGCAACACTGTTGTCGACACCTCCCATGCTGCTTGGGATATTACCAAGTGTTCTGCTTATAAAAATGCATGTGCGAAACTTCGCGCCAATATATTGGGCCAATAGCAATTAAATAACTCATCTTCTTTTATTATTCCCACCATGACATTGACCCCACCTTCCAACGTATCATCTTTCACCTTTGAGCATGCACAGTTCCATCATCTTTCAGTGTACTATCAGAATACGCGCGGACTTAGAACTAAAACTGTTGATATGCTAAATACCACGTCGTGCTGTTCTTTTGATTTACTTGCGCTTACTGAAACATGGTTAGATTCCTCAGTATTAAGTGGTGAACTAATATGTCACAAATACAACGTATTTAGAGCAGATAGAAATTTATTGGAAACTAATAAATCGCGGGGGGGCGGTGTTTTAATCGCCGTAAATAAAGATTTTAATTCATCACTGATTAAAATTCCTAAAAATGATCTTCTTCCGGAGATTGATTTGGTGGGTGTTAAAATATCATTTCAGTTTTCTTCGATGTTTGTGTTTGTTGTCTATATGCCACCGCCGGTGACCTCTAACCTTTTGGTAAATTTGTTTGACTGCTTGACTTCTTTGGACTGTTTCTTTGGTAGAAATGTTTGTATATTGGGTGATTTCAATATATCGTGCTATTCGGACTCTCTGACTGGTAGAAGGAATGATAACTTGGTATATACCTTGAATAATTTTTTAACTTGTTTAAATTTTGCGCAAAGTAATAAGATAGAGAATTGCAATAATAGAATTCTGGATTTAGTGATTCACAATAACGAACGGTGTATTGTTGAAAAATCGATTGAGGTCCTTGTTGATGAGGATAATCACCACCCTGCTCTTTCGGTGTCGCTGAAGTATTGCCAATCGGCAAGTTTTAAACGTCAGTTCCATCTGGACCTTCAAGATAGATATAACTTTCGAAAGGCAAATTTTCTTGGATTATATAATACCCTATTATCTCTCGATTGGTCCTCTTTGGAAGCTGCAAAATCGATTGAAGCTGCTTCCGATATTTTTTACAATAAAGTATTCCAAACAATTGATAGTTTCGTGCCTAAGTATGGTAAGATTCCTAAAAGAAATTATCCTCCCTGGTTCTCACGTGACATTATAGCTAACTTAAAACAAAAGAGTATTTTTTTCAAAAAATTTAAAAAGTATGGAAACACTCAGGATTTGGATAAGTTTAAAGTTCTTAGAAGTCAAATTAAGGCGGGTGTTTCGAGATCATATAAGCAATATATTCAAAAAACTGAACAGGATATTAAAAGAGATCCTAAATTGTTCTGGAATTTTGTCAGAAATAAAAGAGAACTAAAGGGACTTCCAAAGAGCATGTGTTATAAAGGCACAACTGTGGATAATGTGCCTGGTATTTTGGATTCATTCGCTGATTTTTTCAAACAGTCATTTTCTTCTTATGGCTCTCTTAATATTAATACAGATAACGAAGTGTTTTGTACACCTGTTATAGACATATCATATTTTTCGGAACAGGAAGTCATTAATGCAATAAAAAATCTGAAGCCTAGATTCACGACAGGACCGGACTCAATACCCGCATTTCTTATAAGGGATTGTAGGTTTGTTCTCGCGAAACCTCTTCAGATATTATTTAACTTATGCTTGCGCACGAAATCCGTTCCTACTATATGGAAAACATCGAAAGTTTGTCCCGTATTTAAGAAGGGTGACAGATCGGATGTAGTTAACTATAGACCGGTATCAATAATCTGTAATTTCTCCAAGATACTTGAGTTTTTACTTCATGACCATATGTTTCCTTTAACTAAAAATTTAATAGTGCCTGAACAGCATGGTTTTTATAAAAGCAGGTCTACAACAACAAATCTTTTAATTGTTACTCAGGATATCGCGGAGGCAATAGATGACGAATATCAGACGGATGTCATTTATTTGGACTTTACAAAAGCATTTGACCAACTAGATCATCGTATCCTACTCCACAAATTAGCTAGATTTGGTTTTTCTGATGCACTGGTCGAATTTTTTGATTCATATTTGAGTAATCGCATGCAATATGTGGAGGTGTGTGGCTCAAAATCCGATCAATACGTGGCGAATTCTGGCGTCCCGCAGGGTTCTGTACTGGGCCCCCTTCTTTTTAATTACTTTATTAATGACATTGGGTCTAAACTTGACATTAATTATTTACTTTATGCCGATGATGTAAAATTATATATGAAAATAAAAACTTGGAATGACTGTGTGAGACTGCAATCTAACCTTAATCTAATTAGCGAATGGTGTTTAGAAAACAGGCTACAGCTCAACGTGGCAAAGTGTAACGTTATGACTTTCACCACTAAAATATTACCAATTACTTTTCAATACTTATTAAATGATAGTCCGGTTTGTCGCGTAAACACATTTAGAGACCTTGGTGTCATTTTTGATCCCAAACTTTCCTTTTCTTCCCACATCGATACCATTATTTCGGAAGCATCCAAGGCTTATGGTTTCATTCTAAGATGCACTAGAGACTTCAACACCACGGATGCAATCAAGTCGCTATATTTTTCTTATGTTCGTTCTAAATTGGAGTATGCCTGCGTAGTCTGGTCTCCTGGATATAATCTATGTATTGATAGATTGGAGAGAGTTCAACGTAAATTTTTAAAATATGTCTGTTTTAAGTGTGATGGACACTATCCTATTCAAGGTTTTCCGCATGATGATTTACTTGGTAGATTTAATTTTTCTTCTTTAAAATCTCGACGGGACTATTTCACTATTGTTACTTTGTCCAAGTTGTTGAATAATAATTTAGATTGTCCCAATATCCTTTCAAGGCTGAATTTTAGTGTTCCGCGTGTAAGCAGTCGATATCAGAACTTATTTTACCTACCTACTGCCAGAACTAATATCCTAAAGTTCTCACCGCTTTATGTAATGTGTAGCATGCAAAACCACGAATGTAACATTGACTTATTTAATATTTCTACAGAGTGTCTTCGTCGCATATGGAAGCATTGAAAAACTTTCACATTTTCGTCTTGAATAATGCTTAGTATAATTTTTATGTATCGTTTTTTTCTCTGTCTTAATTATTTTTTAATGTTAAATGTTTTTTAACGTTTTTTTGTGTTATTAGTTTCTGTTACTTATACGGTAGGTATATATTTTTTTCCTCTGATAGGTTAAGGCAAATATGGACTTCCCTTTATTATTTTTATTCTAAATTTTTTTGTAATTATTGTCAATATGTCCTTCCTGCCTTGTAGTTGGGTTTTTATAACCTGTAAGGTAGGCAGCGTAAATAAATAAATAAATAAATAAATAAATAATGTATCGGAGCCTGTTCAACTGACTAAAATAAATTGGAACTGGCTGAAAGTAACCAAATGTTGATTGAATGACTAACCAAAACTAACCAAAAGTAACTAAAAGCACCCAAATGAGCTAAAACGTATCGAAATAGATTAAAACTATGGAAGTAAGTTAAAACTAATACAAATTAACCGAATATTAGTGACTAACCAAAAACACTAAAATTGGATATAACGTGTCGGCACTGGTTCAAATGACTAAAATAAATTAAAACTACCTGAAAAGCCTTTACTGGTGCTTTCGTTTACTTTTGGTTAGTTTTGGTTAGTCGATAATAAGTTTAAATGTTTTTGGTCAATTTAAGTTAATCGCCAGACTTCGGTTAAATTTAACTTAATCTAATGTTTTTAATCTGTGCTGATACGTGTTAGGCCTTTTTGGTGCTTTTGGATACTTTTGCTTAGTTTTGGCCAGTCGTTCAATCAATTTTCGGTTGATTTCAGTTAGTTTTAATTATTTTGGTCATTTGAACCAGTTCCGATACGTTGTAATCAGTTTTAATGTTTTTGGTTAGTTTAGTTTAGTCGCCAATATTCGGTTAATTTCGAGGTTAATTTAGATTAGTTTTAACTTACTTTAATATTTTGAATCTGTTCTGATACATTTTAGACCGTTTTGGTGCTTTTATTTGCTTTTGGTTAGTTATTTAATCAGCTTTCGGTTACTTTTAGCTAGTCCCAATTTATATTAGTCGTTTGAATCCGTTCGGATATGTTTTAATCAAATTTAATGTTTTTGGTTAGTCCTTAAAATTAGGCTCGTTCTGGTTAGTTTTAACTTATTTTAATGTTTGTAACCTGTTCCGATACGTTTTAGCCCGTTTTATATATACTATGTACTTTGGCCAAAGTAATAAAGCAGAAATCATCTGCGGATATTTGCGGATAAAGCTTAGTTGGTGGTGATTCTACATACAGGGTGTGCATGTCATATATTTTTTCACCTCTTGGAACATACAATCTGAGAGTTAAGTTGAATTTCTGATTTTCAGACATCGCCTACGGCGAAAAAATTATCGAGACACTGATTATTTAACATTAATGTTGAATTATCTTGAAAACGATGCGTCATATCATAACAAGGCAAAAGTACCTTTTTTATGTAAAAATAATAGTACTTTCGACTTAAGGGCTGAAAGGTAAAAAAATCTCAATAACGGAAAAGTTGGGGCAAAATTTACATTGAAGCCTCCCGTACGTTACGCCCCTGAATTTTTTTTTAATTTGAAACAAAATCCTGTTAACACTTTTAATCTTATGAGAGTATACCAAATTTCGTTAATTTATTCAACACCTTTTCAAAGATATTGCGGAAAAATCATCTTCAGGAAAGTCCATTTAGGGGGTCGTAGCACCCTGAGGAGTCACTTTTCGATATAAGTTTATTAAGCAAGCTGAACTTATTTTTAGCTGATCTATCAGCCCTAGAAGTTTGGGTAGGTTTTTTGAAACACCCTGTATATACGGAATAATATCATTTATACGCTTCTTTTAAAAAGGTTTGCATTCCTCCCACCCCCGGCAAGGACCGTAAATCGACGCCCCTGGGATAAAATTTAGTTACCATTTCTATTACAAATATGAAGAATAACCAAAACCAAAATTATGAAGCATTTTTAGATACTTAAAGAATTTTTTCCGGAAAATGCCTATTTTTACTCAGTGTGCGAGGCGGCGACGGTCCTTTTGAAGAGGAAATACACGAAGATGACCTGGACATTAACCCCTGCACCCTATCTGACTTGGCAACTGGCAGTTTTAACTTGGTGAATTTTAAGGGAGGGAAACGCGGAGATACAAAGTTTCAATATGTGTGTGACTGTGTGCCATAGAAGACATCGAAAATTCAGATATAAAAGTTGTAGGTTTAAAATCAATTGACAGCTCTAAACACGATTTCTCAGTAGTGGAGAATGATATCAGTTATATAACTTTCGATCAAATAATAGGACTCCTACCAATGCCTCTAACACAAAATAAAGGCGAGTGATTTTTTTATTACTTTGATAAAAAAAAAATCCCGTTATTGAACAATAAGCATTCGAGTTTATTTGCATTTGATTCTATATTATAAATTTTAAGTTTCGTTTTTTGATTTAGTTTTAAGTTCCAGACTAGTTTTAGGTACGTTTTGGTTCGTATTTGTTTTATACTTAACAATTAACCGACCATACCCTCGACCATACCTATCTGTTATGTTTTTTTTATGTCATTTAAGCATTTTTATTTGACAGCCAAACATTTCATGTGCCATAAAAAGTTCATCTTAAGACTTATTTGTGTTATTGATAATAAAAGCAATTATACGAGCAATTATAGGATATTCAAGGCATTTTCTTTTTAAGTATATTGGGCTCGATATTAGGGTAAATGTAAACATATGTTAGAATAATAAAATATTTCACCCAAAACTTAGGAAGGCAATCCGGTTTACATTTTCCTATTTAAAATTGCATTATAAAGTAGCGTTAATTTGCGGATTGTTTACATGTACCCCCATCTCATCGGTAAATTTAAACATGACCTACTTTATTTAAAGTTTAAATATAAATTAACAAAAACCTTCTAGTTCCATTTTTTTTCTTAGCAGGATTCTAGCCTATATTAGCCACATCCCTACCTATGGGTGTTTGATATTTTATACATATATAAAATAATAAAAAAAAAACATGTTTGGGAAAATGTAAACAAATTTGCCAAAATCGTTAAGCTACGAGGTCGGGATGTGGAAAAAATGGACAGAAAAAAAAATTAAAAAAGCAAAAAAAAAATTTAAAGAAAAGTGTTGAAACCGGGAGCAAAAGTTGAGGAAAAAAAAGCTTAAAAAGATGAATACCCAATTCCTAATATCTCTTTCAGAAGTTTTCCTTCAGATGTGTGCTTATAAAGGTGAGGCACATTTTTTTATATGTATTACTTCATGTTGTTTATCAAATAAAAATATTTTTAAATTAATTCTTATACCTAACAAATGTATTATAAAACGAGTTGTAAAATATATTCTTTTAATTCACGTACCACGTTGCGATTTTTTATTTGTTAGATACCTTGTAAAATACTATATTAGGGACATTCGACACCCATTCATCCAAATTTTATTTCAAATTTTTTAATCAACTGATTTTTTAATATATTTCTGAATTCATTGATAGAAGGTTCCACGATTTATTCAATTTTTTTTTAGAATTGGAATCATTAAGTTCGATGACGGAGGAGAAACAACTCTCTTGAATACGAAAGGATAACTAATGTTTTTATTTATTCATGAAAATGGGTGATGGGTTTCCACGAGGGTTTCCATGTCTAATAGGATGTCTTGATTTTACGCAAGTATCAATAATGGCACCCACAACGGAAGATCCAGAAGGGCCTCGTGGGATACCTTACTGCAGAAAGTAATATTATAGTCTAAATAATGTTCAGATAGTATGTAATGATTTTCTACTCTCCTTTTTTGGAGTCTTAATCGAGGTCTTAATATATATTTGTATGTTACGATGAAGAATTTCTTCTTTTTTTTCAAACACCATATGCCAAATGTTAGCTTGACATTAATTTCAATGTTATTCCATTTCAATGTATTGATTTCAAAAGTTGCTATTGCATACCATTTTTTCCGATACCTATTGAAACGAAAGTCCATATTTATTGGAACTATTTCAACATTGACTTTAAAGTCAAGTAACTTACTGTTTACGGCTGAATATCACAACCGTGGTAATATCAAAGAGAATTCTTGGCTAGTCGGGGGGGCGAATAATGCATCGGGTAATTTGGATAAAATCAGAGGTAGAATCTATTTATATAATTTAGACAAACCATAAAATATGCTTTCGCCATTTTGCCCTGGGCTTGAAATAATAAAATATAGCATTTGGTTCTTACTTACCTTTATTTTTAACGATCATTCTTTTAAGAGTCACCATGTTTTATTGTATTTGTATTCGTAGATATCCACGTTCTCACTGTTTAAACCTAATAATTATGTTATTGTTTTGGGATTTGGAAAAAAGCAGCCTTGACTTGAATGTGTGTGCATTTAATAGGTATCTGTTTGATGTGCTGCTGACGAATAGTTAAGTTGATATTATACATAACAAATCAATAATAAAATAATTTCGTACGAGACGCGAAGAAAAACATTACGACTTAAACGACGTTTATTCTCATTGAATCTCGCCAAGAATGGTATTTAAATGTGTTTGTTTAACACAAAGCATTATAAGTGTGCATACATGTAAACGCATAAGCAATGTATTTATATGTACCTACTTCATTATTGAATTAATTACCAGTTTGTTGCAAAAAAGAACAATTACTTTTATTGGTAAACCCATTTAAGATGATGCGCCTTGATTGTTTATCGAGAACAAGATTCGTTTTTCCTCATTATCCTTATACGGTTTATTAAATTTGTAGCGTTTACTTTGTGCTAGCTACGTACGTGTTAGAATATAATTATTATAATAATTTTCAGTTTCGCAAATTTGAACAGTATTTTCTAGTGTTTTCAAATATTTCTAAGTATTCCTACATATTTACAAAGTATTTTCAAAAACCATATGGTATTTCCAAGTGTTTAAATAGTCATTTTCTCAAATTTTGTGACAGTATTCCCACAAATCCTTACAATTGCTGCGAGGATTGCATTTGATTGTGAATGATTGCAGACGATTGTAATTGATTACAGATCATTGTAGGCGACTGTGGATGACAAAAAGATTTTTGGTGGCTGCTCAAGTTACTATACACTAACATATACCTAAGCAAGAAACATATTTATTTATTTTGATTATTAGGTAATTCTTAGTTGGGAAAATAGGTACTTATAAACGCACAAATGCACCTTTTGAATTCCATGCAACACTTTTAATTCAAAAAGGACTTCCTAATATAAGAGAGTAACAGAACGTTCTCGGCCTAAGCCATCATCAATGTTACCTGGAAAACAAGTAAAAGAACCACCCATTAATGGAAAGCCAGTAACTGCTGTAAGATTTTTAGGAAAAGAAAATTATGCAGTTGACATTGTTATATTAAGATTCCCTCGAAGATTCCAAAATTGTTACTTACAGTATATTGGAACCGAGTTGGTCTTGTCCATCTCTGCTACACTAATATTACACTTATTTACAAATTTTGAATGCATTTTTCTATCGCTCATAAAACATGAATTAAGCAACCCATAAAAAAAGGGGGGTCCTCAGTTGGGTCGGACGTCGGATTAATTTAATTTACTATTATTCACTTAATTAAGCACTTTCTTTTTTCAAAAACAATTTCAGGTAATTTTAATTCATTAAAATTTAAAATATTTTTTTACGCTAATTCAAGCTACATAACATTGATCACATAATTTTGTTAATATCATCTAGCTTAGTGGCAGCCACTCTATACTCCACTCGATACTCCAGGCATGCTTTATAAAATTAGGTACTTTTTATTTTCATCTTCTAGACTTAACACTTAGGTTTTAACATTTAAAATTACTGCTAATTCTTGGTGGACCATTTCCTGTATCATCGGTCTAGTTGTCAAGACTGTCAATAGCGATATATTTGTCGTTACACCCAAACACGTGGTTCTGCCCTCGTTTTTATTTTAAATAAAATTATGTGAACCCTTTTTCTTAAAACTGTAACTGTAACTGAAATTTTGATGTGACCATTGTCGATTGCTGTTGTTCGTTTCTCTTCGTAGATACTGTTACGTTTTCCCCGTGGGTTCTTAACAGAATTACAACTTTGCTATTTTCAACTAATACTCTCTTTATTCACTACCACTGTATACAATTTAACACTCTATACTACTCTTATAACTTTACCACTAATATCTATTCAACAATCAATGATCAACTGAACTAACTATCCGACTGACTAACATTCGCCTTAGGTCTGCTTATATATAATCTTAAATCTATCACGAATATGCGGGAAGTATTCCGAGGCCACTCTATATGATCTCGACGAGGCCATCGAGATAATTCCAGCGATCCCGAAACTTCGCGGCCGGCCGGGCGATGATTCATACAGACCGAGAAGCGAGGGACACGGCGCGGCGGCTAGTTCTATGGGGTAGCACAAAAACGTTCGGATGGTTGTTAGGCCAGCCGTAACAATACGTTATTCGTTTCCACCGACAAATAAGTGAAAGAACTCCTATCTATTTCTTTTTTAATTTACTCAAAACAAAAAATCACCATTTTTACTTTATACATTTAAACCAGTAGTGTGTTGTAGCCGGCGCCATCTATTCGTATCCTGCTAAGTTTATCGGAGATAGACAGTACTATACTATAGTAATTATTGGCTACTACTTGAGCTGTGTATGTCAGGTGAACCTAGACAAATGCATCAGAAAGTTTGTACCTTCTGTACCTTCCGTCTACTGGTTTGAATTTTACTGGGTTTGTTTAAAGCCTCAAGTACCGTTCTCTCATCTGCTGACCCTATAGCCATACTGACGAGCCGTTATACGGCGAAACGCGTCTATGGATGGGTCGGCAGGTGAAAGAGAACTGAAGGTACAGAAGGTACAAGCTTTCTGATGCATTTGTCGGTTCACCTGACATACACAGGTCAAGTAGTAGCCAATAATTACTATCGTATAGTACTCTCTATCTCTGATAAACTTAGCAGGTTACTGGTAGATGGCGCCCGCTACAACACACTACTGGTCTGAATTTCACTGGGTTTGTTTAAAGCCTTAAGTACCGTCCTGTCCTTTCTCTCTAGGGTTGGGAACTGTGACTCTATCCAGTGAGTAAACTCATTAACTCTGACTCTTATTATAGAGTTTACGCGAAGAGTTTTGACTCAAAAAGAGTCGAATGGTTGGTTGGTAAAATCACTTTTTAGATCTAGGTAATAGGTATTCGTTCATTTGATTATTTTCTATTCGATTTGATTTGATTTGATTCCTTCTGTTAATGAGTTATTTGATTACAAATGTTCTGTTTTAATTTATATTATTTATATTTTGTTGGTTTAGTTATGATAATGCCGAAAATTGCGTAATTCTTTGTTTGTTTTTATCGCAAATAGAGTCGATTCTTTGGCGGTATCTCTACCGGACCCGTCGGGTCGCGTCGGTCGGTCCAAACGTTCAAACACGAACATACGAAAGAGTCGAGAGTCATGCAAATAAAAACGAGTCGAGCAGCTCAGTGACGACCTTAAACGAGTCGACTCTTCGAATTAACTCACTCGCGAGTTGCCCACCTCTAGTTCTCTCATCTGCTGACCCTATAACCATACTGACGAGCCGTTATACGGCGAAACGCGTCTATGGATGTGTCGGCAGGTGAAAGAGAACGGAAGGTACAGAAGGTACAAACTTTCTGATGCATTTATACATTTCATTTAATTCCTTTCTCTCCCCACCATATCCAATATCAACACTGCTATGACAGAAGTTAATTTCACCACCGTGACATTCGTAAAATCCAAGGTAAAATCCGCAAAGAGGATCAGGGCCGGATTGAATACCTGCGATCGTGTTAAAGAATTGCGCCAACGAACTAATACCCATTTTTTCCAGACTTTTTTCTCTGTCTTACCGAAACGGGATTTGCCCATCTTCTTGGAAAGGTGCTCCAGTACAACAAAAGGCAAGAAAACCACGCCCTCAAACGGATATGGTGGGGAGAGCCTTGTCATCGGGGACGTTTAAGGTAGAATCAAGAGTGTGATGAAAGTATTCCGCCGAGCATGTTTAGTTTTTCCTTAGCTGTAGTTGCCGTGACGCCGCGTTCGTCCGTCAAAGGTGGAAGAGACGTTTTTGTAAAGTTATTACTTACTGCCTTTGCGTTTTCTTCTCCTTAGCACTACAACCCAGGGGGGTTTTGGCTGCCTTCACCACTTGTCACCATGAGGTCAGGTCTACTCCTATTGTTGTGAGGTCCCGCCATCTCAATCTTGGTCTTTCTAACGGTCTCCTTCCTTGGTGTGCTTCCTCCCACATTTGATTAGTCTCGCTGGGCAGGCCTCTGGACGTGGCCTGTCCAGCGCAATCGGTTTGCCTTTACTTCCTCTACAATATCTGGGCTATCATATAGTTAGGTAGTTGGTATAGTTCAACGTTCGTCCTCACTCTGTATCGGCGGCCTGTTTCAGGGTTTCGGTAGGATTCGTATATTCTACGTAATATTTTTCGCTCGAACCGTCTTAGTATTTGTGTGTCGTTTATGGTCATGGTCCACGTTTCGTCTGCATATATTATAATCGGTCTTATAAGATGGTCTTGTATAAAGTGATTTTTGATTTTCTGCTGAGGTTTTTAGACTTTAATAAAGATTGTAGTGCGAAATAACATTTGTTTCCTTGGGTGATACGGTGTTTGAGCTCTTCATGTGTGTTGTTATACGCGTTGCCACCAGATAGTTAAATGTTTTTACATGTTCAAAGTTGTATTCATTCATGGTCACATTTTGTCGTATGAGGTCGCGTGCGGTTTTTCCTGTTACATGCATTTATTTTGTTTTCTGCTCGTTCACCCGGAGTCCTATCTTATTAGCTCCCCTTTCAAATTTTCGTTTACGTGCCCTGTGCTACTTCCGACTACATGAATATCGTCCGCGTATGCGAGTAACAGACTTGGATCTTGCGGTTCAAATATCTTCGTTCTTGTCGTTGCTGTTCTTGCGGCTTTTTCCAGAGCAATATTGAACAGAATCGGAGACAGCGGGTCTCCCTGTTTTAGACCCGTGTTGATATCAAACGAGTCGCTGTACTCTCCTTCTATCTTGATACAGCTTCGGGAGCCCTCTATACATCTCTTGGTCATACGTACTAGTTTGCTGGGTATTCCAAGCTCTATCACTATCATTGTCTCCCATAGCGCCACTCTAATGATGTTGTCATATGCTTGTTGCTTGTTGGAAATCGACGAAAAGGTTTTGGAGGTCTCTGTGAAATTCCCAGCACTTTTCCAAGAGCTGTCGGATGGTAAAAAACTGGTCCGTTGCGGATCTGCCGCCTCTGAACCCGCATTGGTATTCGCCTACAATCTCTTCTGCATAGGGAGAGATATGTTGGAGGATATTTGAGAGGATTTTGTATGCGTTGTTCAGCAGAGCAATACCTCGATAGTTGCTGCACCTCATTTTGTCCCCTTTCTTGTGCAGTGGGATAATGACCCCTTCCTTCCATTCGTCTGGAATCACTTCCTTCTCCCATATACAAACTATCAGACGATCCATGTATTGCATCAATTGATTTTCCCCTTTTTTGAAACACCTCCATCGCGGCCCGCCGCCTTGTAGCCTTTTTATAGCATTGGCGGTTTCCTAGACTTGGTGCACTGACTTGTGTCTCTGCTGTATGGACAGGTTGGTGGTTATCTTGGTTCGTTTTATTAAGAAGTTTGGTCAAATACTCTTCCCATGTGTTAAGCACTTCGTTTTTTGCTGATGTGATTTCGCCAACTTCTCGCTTCAGCATGGTTGCGGTTCTTGGTCGGAATCCTTTTTTTTGGGTTCTTGCCATTTGGTAGAAACTTCTTAAACTAACATTTTCGCGGCATGCTTCCATCTGTTGGATTTTCTCCGTTTCGTCCTTTTCCTTTTGATCATTTTCCGAAGGGCGTTTCGTAAAGAATTATATCTCGCGATGGTGATTCCTATGGGATTTTGCAGCTTTTCGAGAAGTGCTTTCGTTTTACGTTGACTCAGTTCCTGGCATTCCGCGTCAAACCATACTTTTCTACACTGCTTTGGCTTGGATCATAATACTTCCTTATTGACTCTATTGGTGGTTTCTTGTATATGTCTCCACATTACTTCTACAGTGTGTCCAAAAAAGTATGCAACATATGGGAAACTTTTTTATTATTGGTGTCTCAGAAAATTTTATTCTTGATAAAAGTTGGTGCTTGCCCTAAAACTGTTAATGAGAATTTCAAATTTTCCGTACTGCTTTTAGTGCGGGCGCAAATGTCATTTTTCCGAAATCGCGTCAAGAGTAAAGTACACTAATTTATAAAGATACAGCAAAATCTTATAAGGAAAAGTTCTTCCAAATTAAAAAAGAAATCTAAATTTGAAATTTCAGTTAATTACATCAACTTTAAATTTTTCTTTTTTTTTCTCGATTTTTTCTTAAACGTTACGCCACTGGAGATGTTTTGTTCTTTTGTTATTAGTATACTTGCCAAGTAACTTCAAAATTTATTTAAGATAGAAATTAGTTACATAGTTGCATAATGTTGCAGTTTTTCCAGAGATAATAGCCAGTTTAGGTATCAGTGTGTTGCAAACACATTTAAACACTTTTGATTCAAAAATTTTTCCACTCAAAATCATGAATAGACCCAACTCTTTGCATTTAATGTAAAACAACTAATAATTTATTTATCTTTTGCACCCGATGAGTAAAATATGCCCAAGTATCCTAAAAAGCCATATAAAACATTTGGTCTTGAAGAGTAGGCCATTCATTTGGAATAAAAACATATAAATAGCAATAATTTTACTTCGCTCTGACATATGAAATTAATTATTATTGAGTCAGACATTCCAATTGTATTTTATAATAATTATTGTGGACAATTATTTTGTACCAAAATTGTTTAAATGTGTTTGCAACACACTGATACCTAAACTGGCTTTTATCTCTGTAAAAACTGAAACATTATGCAACTATATAACTAATGTGTACTTTAAATGAATTTTGAAGTTGCTTGACAAGTATACTAATAACAAAAGAACAAAGCATTCACCGATGGCGTAACGCTTGAGAAAAAAATCGAGAAATAAAAGGGAAATTAAAAATTGATATACTTAACTCAAATTTCATATTTAGATTACTTTTTTAATTTGGAAGAACTTTTCCTTAAAATATTCTGCTGTATCTTTATAATTTAAGGTACTTTACTCTTGACGCGATTTCGGAAAAATGACATTTGCGTCCGCACTAAAAGCAGTACGTAAAATTTGAAATACTCGTTTACTGTTTTAGGGCAAGCACCAACTTTTATGAAGAATAAAATTTTCTGAGAATCCAATAATAAAGAAGTTTCCCATATGTTGCATACTTTTTTGGACACACTGTATGTCATCGGTATCGGTGGTTTCTTGGATTAATATAGGTCTGGCATTTTTTCCTCATAACGTCTTTCGATCATTGTATCTTTTAGCTTATCGGTTTTAACTAAGTTTCCTTTTTCTGATTTTCCTATTCCAGCTGCAATTCGTATCCTTTTATTCTGACTAGCATGTGATCTGAGTCCGCTTCCTCTCCTCTGCAAATTCTTACATCAAGTACATCGCTGTTGTGTCTACCATCTACTAGCACATGGTCTATTTGGTTCCTTGTATCACCGTCGTTAGAGATCCAGGTCTGTTTATGCATTTATTTGTGTTCGAACATGGTCGATTTTACTCTGAGATAGTTGGCAGCCGCCACGTCGACTACTCTGGAGTTATTGTCATTTGAGACATCATGTAGGCTATGTCCTCGGCTATGTCGACCAAATAAAAGGTTGAGCGGCGAGTTCTTTCTCAATTTTTGCTTTGAAGTCGCCAATGACCAATAGTAAATCTTGTTTAGGTGTTTCACTTATTACTTGTTCCAGGGAGTGATAGAACCGAGCATAGAACTCATCCTTTCTATCTTCGACTGCTTCTTCTGTTGGCGCATGTACAGAGAGGAGGGTTGCATTATACCACCTGGAACGTATTCTTAGCACGCATATTCTTTCGCTGACGGATTTGAAGCTTATTACTTCCAACAGAAGTCCCTTTTTGATAGCAAAACCAGTTCCCGCATTCGTGCCTATCCTTAGCATTATAAGACGCTTTACACAAATAGAGCACTATATATTGGTCGATCCGCATAGCCCTCCGCTCGCTTCGCTTGCTACGGGGGCTCATGAAAAGGAAACTAACCAGGTGCTAACCCAAACTAACCCAAGACATACCCAAAATCAGGAAAAACTGTTTAGAAACATAATCTTTAAAAAAATAATAAAAAAAACAACAGGGTTTGAACTCGGGCCGTCCAGGTGAGACCCAGCCATCTAAATCTTTAGATCACGAGAGCTCTTGACACAAATTGATTGCATCACGAAGACATGTTGTAGTACGAGATGGATCGACCAATAGGAGAGGTCGATTTTTTACATAGTGCTCTATTTGTGTAAAGGATCTTAAAATGCCTATCCTTACATCATTACAAAGTTCCCGACTACCTATGATGTCGAGTATGATGTTTCCTGAGCCAAGCCACCTGATTTCTTGTAGAGCCGTAATATCCATGTTATATTTTTCCAGAGACTGCACTGTTATCAGGGAGGCCCCAGGCCTGTGCTAACTTAACACATTCCACGTGCCGATGTTCATGTCCTTTTGAGTTTGCATTGTTCATTTCCGTTGATCCGTCCTGTTCCGAGGCAAGTTTTTACTGCCTTTGCTACCGACCAGAAATTCCTGAAGCCACTGGGGTGGGGCATTGCAGAAGTTTATCCCTGGTCCTCTGATTGTGTTTGTCCGTAGTTTCGTCAATCACTCATTTGCATTCGTTTCTAGCTTCAGTAAAATGCCTGGGACTTTCAGCGGTACTTGTAGGCTTGTTGTTGTTTCTTACCTATGGCTCTTTAGCATCTTCTGCCGAACCAGGGCTTTCCTTTTGACGGTAACTTGATGGAATTTGGGATATATGCTTCCATTCCTGAGGCGATTACTTGAGTAATCTCTTCGCAACAGACTAATTGGTCGGAACTAGCCAAAGTAGACGTCGAGCCAAGGAAAATTCAGGTAGAACTCTCTTAAATCCTCCCAGTTGGCACAATTATTGTAATGCCAGATTTTACGTGGCAATGATGAATCCTTCTGTGGGAGTGGCAGTTCACAAAGCGTTGTAATAAGTTAGTGATCAGCAGAAGTGTAGTTAATGGCGAACCAATTGTAATTGTGTACTGGTCATGATTTGTGGTTAGAAAAATATCCAGGAGGGCGGCAAATTCACTCCTCTCTGAGATCCGAGTTGGTTCCTCTACAAGTTGATGGAAGATGCTTCAGCTTCTCTACTTTCGTTGTCGGTCTTGTTGTGATGTTTGCTAGTTGGTGGTACGGACAGTGAAATCTCCCAGAGCGATTATTTCTGAATTGGGGTGGTCGACTTGTATTGAATCAAAAGTGGTAGCAAGTATTGTATTCTATTGTATCGCTCGGAGGGCGATATAGACAGCATATGAACTTGGTTAATCCCTTGGCAGTGAACTTGAGTCACACGGCGTCAAGGTTGTTCGGTTCAAGTGTTTCCTCACGGTGACACGAAAGGTCGTTTCGGATAACAAGGCATATTCTGAACTTATGTCTAAATCGGAAGTGTAAGTCGTAACCAGGGTAGAGGTAATTTACTGTTGTTGTTGGGCTAATTATGTGTGGTCCGAGGTGTGGTCTATTTGTCTACTCTACTAGAAAAATCCCTAGAATTTTATTACATGAAAAGACAACATTAATTAAATCAATGATCAATAAATTTGGTTAACAATCGGTGAATCTCCTATTACTTTACTGAGCTTTACTAAACTCTAACCTGTAAAAACACTGCACATGTCGTTTATTATCAAACTCCCCTCTAAAACTCGCAACAGGATCGCCCGCCGCGGCCCGAGGACAAGAGTCTAGAGAGCCTACTAACTTTTCGAAACAAGAATAGGTATAATAGGTATTATTATGGCTTTGCATAGCCCACCGCTCGGTTCGCTCGCTATGGGGGCGCATCCGACAAAAACTAACCAAAACAAGGCATGCCCAAAATTAAGAAAAAAAAATAAAAAACAAACATAACCTTAAAAAAAGTGAACAAAACGTGTCTTGCGGCCGACGGGAATCGAACCCGGGGGTACGAATGACAAGTAGAAGTTTGACTATTACACCACTAAAGGTGTTAGAAGCATTGCGCTGGATCATAAAGACATGAGTAATTCTTTGGCATCGAAAATTTAATAGGTGTTCTAGATGCTGCTGGCCGATGCGCCATTAAAATGTTCTAAAACTTTCGCGTTCAAATTTAAATATCGTTATTATGAAATTTTTAAAACGTAAGGTGATTTTACAAGCATTTTTGATGGGGCATTTTCTGCTAAAAATCCATTGGCCACTAGACTCATATTTCGTATACTAGTACACTTTCATATTCTACTAGATCTAGTAAAATATCTACCAAATTGGCAACACTGGGCTTTTGGGATGACTGTGGGTAGAACCAACAAGATGTTGCCCGGACCGGGTCACAGGACTTCAGAGTAATTTTACATCTCATTTTCATTTCACGAATGGCCCTCCGCTCGCTTATCTTGCTCCGGGGCGCAACGAAACAAAACTAACCCAAATTTAAGAAAAGAAGCAAACATAACTATGAAAAAAATAAAAAATAAACATCGACTTTAGGAATTTTTCAAGATTATTGATTTTAAGAGATGTATTGATTTATGTGATTTTCTATTAAGTGTACACCTGATTGGAGTGTCACACCCCTCGGGAATCTCTTAAGTGTTAAGTTGACAAAAGTTTAAGGAGGGATATCTCCAAAAAGTGTGATTAATTACAATATGTTGCTGCCGGTTCTACATGAATAATCGTTAGAAGAGGTGTTGCTGTGCATGGTGGCTCGAATTCGAGTCTATGTATGGGGGATCTCGAAAACCGTAAGAGATACAGTGTCGGTCAAATTGAGTCAAAGTTGCTCACTTAGGTGCCTAACAATATGCCGTTTAGAAAGTTTTAAAGTTCCGAGTATTTCCGGACTTTTTTTTATCGATTTATTTTTTTCTTGGGCTTAGGAAAACGGATTTCAAATTGAATTGCACTTTTGTTGCCACTTTTTCCGCTCTATCCAATAGTGGTACCCAGTTTGGAATCCGAAGTTTCATCTTCAAGCGGTCATCATCAACTTTCTTTTAGTAAATACGACCTTCAATTTTTTATCGTTTTTCAGACTTTGCAGTTATTAATATGAATAAGTATGTGTTTTAATTTTTTTTATTCTTTTTTTAATAAACATTTTTAATTTTTTTTGAAAATATTTATTTTGCTTGGGCGTAATTTTAAATAGTTTGTTACTTTTGTAATTAAAAAAAAATATTTTGTGTTTTGTTTTAAGTGAAAAATTGGAGCCTTTATTTTAACAAAAATAAAGAATAGTAAAATTAAATAAACGGGTTCGCTTATTTTTACACCAAAGCAAAATAAATAATAATAAAAAAATTTAAAATATAAATAAAAAAAAATAAAAACATATTTATATTAATACCGCTAATATTATCTGATAAACGATAAAAAAATTAAAGTTCGTATTTAAAAGAAGAAAGTTGATGATGACCCCGTGAAGACGAAACGTCAGATTTCCAAACTGGATACCACTATTAGATATAGCGGAAAAAGTGGCAATGCAAAAGTGCAATTAAATTTGAAAGAAGTTCAGGAAAAAAAATACGATTTTTCAAAATTTTGGTTTGTTTCCGAATATCTTCGGAAATACTCGCAGTTTTACAACTTTCTAAACGGCATATTGTTAGGCGCCCAAATACGAAATCTTGCCCTAATTTGGCCAACACTGTATCTGCAACGATTTTTCAAAATTTTAGTTTGTTTCTGAATATCTTCGGAAATACTCGGAATTTGGAACTTTCTAAACGGTATATTGTTAGGCACCAAAATACGAAATTTTACCCTACTTTGGCCAACACTGTATCTATAATGGTTTTCGAGTTCCCCATTCATAGACTCGAGTTCGAACCACCTTGTACTATTCGCTTCATTCTGTGAATTCAAGCGTTGTTCAGTTTTTTTTTCTGGGATTTTGGCGCCAAATAAAAATATTTGCAAAAATCCAACAAATATTGACTATGGTTTCAATTTTACCAACATTTTATAATATCAATGAGGAGCTAGCTCCAAAACAGCCATTGTTTAGTTAGTTATTGGTTAGATGTGGTTTGGTTCTCTCGGGTTCTAAGTAGTGAGTCAGCAAAGCAAACTAAAGCTAATTCCTTCACTGTTATTCGTAATGGCGTATTTAAAGTTGATTGTCATAATTTTGGAGTTAATTTAAACGTTAATTTTTTACAGGAGCTCAGATATGTTAAGGAGGCAAAATTCAGATGTCACGTCGCGCTTGCAACCACCAGGCAAGGTTCGCGCGTCCTGATCATAATCCCTACCAGGTAAGTTATTTCTATATGTATAGAATGTGGGTATATGCAATAAATCTCTATTACTTGAGTTTCTAGTTCCTAAGCAACATGTTTGAGACCCATATAGTCTTGTAGTAGCAAAATCTTAAAGCTGATCTGCATTCGTGCATATTAGATATTGAGTAGGGTGTTGTGACCTAAGGATTTTACAAAAAAAAATACAAAATTTGTACTGGAAAGTGGGTATCTTATTCTTATAGAGTACTTTAAGCCAGCATTTTGATTTGTTTAGTCGAAGACCCGATTTTAAAATTGCTTCCTCTATGCGCTGTTCATACATTTCTGGTTCGTCCTTGACCATTATAAGTGTATCGTCGGCGTATCGCAGATCGATATCTTTTTCCTTTAACAGAGACTTCACCCTAGCAGTTAAATAATATTGGGGAAAGAACACAATTTTTCCACTTTAAAATTTTCAAAGTATTTACGCTCTATCTTTACATGTGCCATATTGTTATCGTACAGTAACTTTATAAGATGGACAATATGTTTGAGTGCTCCCATTTCGTTCAGGATACTCCATAGCACCGAGTCGAAAGTCGTGCTGTAACCAGAAAACATAGCATCGCAGGAACGTTGTATTCATAAAGTGTTTCTATTATTTGTCAAACATTCATTAGTTGGTCTCGTGTTCCTCTCGCAGGTACAAATCCAGCTTGTTCTGGGGGTATTTAGGGCAGTAGGTAGTTTTTCAGTCTTTTCTGTATGACATACAATAATACTTTGCTAGCGTGGCTAATGAGGTGATAGTTCCATAGTTGCCGCATTCATGCGTAGGACCTTTCTTGTAAATAGGAATGCATATTGATTTTCTCCATTCTTGTGGCCCCTTGCCAGTCTCTCATAGGTATTTTAAGACATATTTGGTGAAGTAGCTGAGTTTCTTTGTCGCCGATGTTCTTTAGCATTTCCCTAACAATGTTGTCCGGCCCGGGCGATTACCGAATACTTATTCTGCGAAGAGTTCCCTCCACCTCTGCTTTTAATATTGGAGGTTCCTGTTCCTGGATGCCATCAGCGCCACTTCTGTCTTCTGAATTGTTCTTTTCTGAAGCCATAAGTGTTTCACCTACTGGCGCCATCCATCTACGATTTCCGGTTTTGTTTCACAGGATCCTCATTTTTGGTAGAGGTCACATGGGTGGTTCGAGTTCGAATGTTTAACGATATTCTCACATAATGACGCAATATATTGTCACGACTAACTAGTGATGCCGTCGAGACGAGAGATTCTCGTCTCTCGTCTCGTATCGTCTCGTCTCGACGAGACGAGAGAGGTATTTTCTCTCGAATGAAACCTCGAGACGAGACGAGAGAAAGATGCTCTCTCGTCGAGAATTTCTCGTTATTCTCTCGATCTCTCGAGCAAAAAATTGGCATAATAATAAAAAAAAAAAACAAAACATCTTTATGATTTTTTCATACATAAGTAATTTGGTGATACCTATTGCATTAAATTCGGAGTTAGCATACACATTTTCTACACTTATGGTCGGTTTCCCAATGTCCAGTCAACTCTTAACTCGCGAGTTACCCTCGATTTTTCTATAGAAAACCCGCGGGTTAAACCTAACTCGTTATTGAGAAACCGGCCCTTAGGGTTTGTTAAGGGTGAAAAAGGGTGGACCTCATTGAAAAAAAAATACAAATGGGATATTGTGATACCTTATTTGGAAGGTGTTATCGAATACCTTATGATGCCAAAATATTAGATTCATATAACCCTCCAAAACGAAATGTCGCCATTATTTTTTTTTATTTTGCATTTTTGACATGCTCTAGAATCAAAAGGGTTTAACAATGGTAAATAAAAAAAGGGTTTGTAAATATTATGCGATTGCTCTTAAAAGTGTAGGATCTAAGGTCTAATAGTGCAAGATCTTATAGGATAGGTTAAAATAAGATAGGGAATGTACAAGTTGTTTTCTTTTTATTTTAAACCATTTTGATTCTGTAGAGTCTCAACAATGTAAATGTTTAAAACGTTGCCATTTTGTTTGAGATAATAATAAGAATAAGAACAAAATATTCTGGAATCTTACTTACTCGATAAGACCTTACAAATAAAGTACCGCCTTCGCATTAAAAAAATTAAAGATTTTTTTTTTAATTTCATCAGTAAAAAAATCGTTTATGTAGTAATATTCCCTTTTTCCAAAATCTTAATTTTGGAAACATTACCAACAAATTTTCTCTTACCTTTTTTATATTCTTTTTATTTAGATATTATTGTAACCTGTAACAATAGAGATCTTGCCAATTTACTGTAAGATAAAAATTGTAATTAAATTTAAATTCTAATATATTTTCAAAAAGGGTTCAAATTTCAATCGAAATTTAAATTATTTTTTCTAAGAACCAGAAATATCCTATTTATCATACAGTTCACAATATAAATCGAGGGAGTTACATTTCCATAAATATGTATTGTGTCATTGAAAATGTCCCGCACACTTACTTACCTTTATCTTACCTCTTTCTATAAAAAAATTAATAAAACGCCAATCTTAAACATTTATTTTTATTTTAAAGGCACAAAAAGGATTATGTTAAAAAACAACCAAAATAAAAACAATTTAACAAAACCTAATGTTGGTTGTACAGGGTGATTTTTTATAATGTCCACCCCCTTCAACTTTTTTGTGCCACTGTGTAGAACAATATTTTGACTGGAAAGCTATAGCGTTTGAGAAGTAGTTTGTGCATAATACATATTTTTCTATCCACGGTGATGCAGATTGCTTAAAAATACGTCGCATTGAATTAAAAGAATGTTTTTACAGCATTTAAAAAAATAAGCACTTTATTTATCTGTCATAAAATGTATCAATCTGACAACATTGCTTCTCTAAATAGACTATCAACCGGGGGGACTTCCCTAACTGTCTGCTGACGATTTTGCGTTCTGCCAGGGCTGCCGTTTCATTACAATAGTACTGAACTCAGTACAAAATAGCTCAAATCAGCACGTCCTTACCGATTTGAGTACAAAATAGGAAAGGCAGACATTTAAGAAATAAAATATTCCCAAACGATGTTGAATGGAAGCAATAAAACAATTTAAATACAAATGTAACTTGATTCTTTATTATTATTATTATTATTTTATTATTAATTATAAGAAAATACGCTTATTGCCAATTTGGTTTCGGTTAGTTTTGGCTAGAATTATATTTTAATTGTTCTATTTTTATATTTTAAATATTTCATACTTTTGTATTTTTTGGTTATTTTTTTTGTATTGTTATATTCTTGTATATTATTTTTAATTTGTTTTAAGCTAGAATTATATTTTGTAAAATAACATAAGTTTTCGTTCATTTTTCGTTTATTTTTGTATTTTTTGTGTTTCGGCAAATAATAAAAATTTTGTTTATTTTTATATTTTTTTGATAACTTTCTTTGTGTTGCTTTTATTGTTATAATAATTTATACCATTTTTAATTTTTTATAAATTTGGTTTCTGAAGCTTGAATTATATTATGATTGTTCTACTTTTATATTATTAATTTTTTATATTTCATTTATTATAGATATATTATAAATTTGTTTGCTGGTTATGAAAACAACTTATTATATTTGCGTATCTATTTGTTCCATCAAATAATAAAAAAATATATATATTTTTGTTTTTTTTTATATTTTCTTTGCGTTATTCTTATTGTTATATTTCTTTATATGATTTTTAGTTTTTTTGTAAATCTGCTTTCTGAAGCTGGAATTATATTTTGATTATATTTAATTATATTTTATTATGAAAACAACTTATTATATTCGAGCATGTATTTGTTTTGTACTTTCTTATTATTTTATTTCAGTTCTTTGATATTATTGTTATAATTTTTTTGCTAATTTTAATTGTTTGTAAATTTCAAAAAGGTGGAATTATATTTGAGTGTTCTACTTTTATATTTTTAATTTTTATATCTCATTTATTATAGGTTTATGTTTGAGCATATTTTTTTCTTCAAATAACTTTTTTTTTTCATTTTGTACTTTTTTAATTACTCTTTTAATGCAGCATTTACTCATAATTAAAACATTTTTTAATTTTCGTACAAAATCTCATTAAAAAAATTATATATCGCGGCAACCAGGTCTCGGTGAGATAGCAGTGGCGACTCGCTTAATACACCAAGTAAATCAATGATTCATCTTAGATTTTTTCAACTTATACTATTTTTTAATTACAATCACTAAAACATAGTATATTAATTTAAATCATAAACAAATCAACATAAAATTATAAAATGTTGAGTTATTCAGTCGCTATGAATAGAAGATAAAATCAGAATAATTATTGTATATCGGTATATTGCTCAAAACGCGGCAACATTGTCAAAACGCGCGAAGTTGTCGCCTTTCGCCTTGATTGAATGAACTCCCGTTGCAGTTTATAACGATGCAGTTGTTTACGGTGGTTGCCATGGCAAAATGCCATATTGCCTGCATATTATAGATAAGCGCTTATGGGAATGACACCACCTCGACAGCAAGATTCATTTCCGAATTGGGATATCGGGTGTTTTTAATTCGTGTTTAACAGTGGTTGCGACGTTGCATTTGCGTATTGGTGAGTGTATAACTTTTGAAATGTCTGTTTGTTGTAGATTTTCGATAATAGAACTAAATAAAAATGACTTTACATTTTCCCGTTTATGATCTGGTGTGTTTTTTCTTCTAAAAATCTGTTCTGTAGATAAAATTATGTAAAGTAAAATTTGGTACTAGGTACTTTTGCTGGAATGGGAGGAGGAGGTAATTAAATTTGATTCACCAGTTCTTATTATCACGAGCCGCCACTGAGAGATAGTAGCAGTGAAGGGGTTAAATGTTTCACTTACTCTTAAACGAATTAAACTTGGACTTCTTTAGCACAATTTTTCCTGGAGAGTGAATAGGACTGAGCCGACTACGCAAAAACATGTAACGCTCAAAGCTGTATACGTTCGGCTATTTAACGCCCATTGGAGTAATTGGAGTAAAATGTCTTAAGACGCGAACTACCTGATGAATAAGCAGCTACAAAATACGTGATACGAAAATAGAGCAGCAAATCAGCGAGGTGAATTTTGATACTGGCACGTCCACAATTCAAACCATCTTTTATCTTCGTCCCTTAGCCTGTTCTCTCTGACAAGAATCGATCGTTGAACGGGCTGGGGTTTCATGTATTCGTGTCAGTAAATTTGCATAAAATACAATCATTATTAATACCAATCCATTGGCACAAGTATAAAAATAAAATTAAAAAGAAGCAATTAAAAAATCTATTATTTAAATAATTTTAAATACATTTTCTCTTCTTTTTAAAGGTTTATCGGCCAGAGTAAGAATGTGTCAATAATCTGATTTTTCTTAGCAAGAAACCCCCGTATGCCAATTTTCAAGGTAATACGCCACGAAATGCAAAAAATATTAAACAAAAACGATTTTTAAAATTAACACCCTGTGGATAAGGAACGAACCTATGTTAATATATACTTTTAATTCATAAAATAACCCGATGAATAACCCCCTTTAACCCTGTATATTTTGTTATGTTTTATACTTTTTTAATTTGAGTATTTAGTCTTTACGAGAGGCTCGAGACGAGACGAGAGGCTCGAGACGAGACGAGAGAAGGGTTCTCTCGAGCGAGAGAAAGCGTTCTCTCGGCGAGACGAGAGACATATTTTCTCTCGGCTTACGAGACGAGACGAGAGAAGGCCTATTCTCGTCTCGTCTCGTCTCGACGGCAACACTACGACTAACAACCATCCGAACGTTTTTGTGCTACCCTATAGAACTAGCCGCCCCACCGTGCCCCTCGCTTCTCTGTCTGTATGAATCATCGACCGGCCCGCCGCGAAGTTTCGGGATAGCTGAAATTATCTCGATGGCCTCGTCGAGATCATATAGAGTGGCCTCGGAATACTTCCCGAATATTCGTGATAGATTTGAGATTATATATAAGCAGACCTAAGTCGGTTAGTCAGTTAGTTCAGTTAATCATTGAGTGTGGAATAGATATTAGTGGTACAGTTATAAGAGTAGTATAGAGTGTTAAATTGTATACAGTGGTAGTGAATAAAGAGAGTATTAGTTGAAAATAGCAAAGTTGTAATTCTGTTAAGAACCCACGGGAAAAACGTAACAATATGCATTTTTGTCCCTTCTTAGGTTTCTGTTGATTTCCCTGCCAAGCTCCAGATATTGGCTTTCGGTGTCACTGACCCCTTTTATTTGTATGTTTACGCTACTGCATATTCCGCTACTGAATACTATTCTGGCACCACTGCAAGAAGGAAACCATAAGAATAAAAAAACTTTTATTCTTGTGACATAGCATTCATAATATAACATAGCCCTCTCTACTCAGCGTTATAGAGAAGACTGCGAATATAATAATATATAAAGGACGATGTCTATTACAACGTGTTATTAGTTTGAACTGAAGTATTAGTAAGTTGATAAATAATACCCGATATATCGCCCAATATAAACTGACTTTAAAACTTACCATCAGTATTATTCTTAGTTGCTATGGGGTGACGTTTCCCTTAAAAACATCAAAATGCCTGGTCGGTTCTTCCTGGGCTCCGTTTTTCTGACTGTTGTTTCTGGGTTCTTTTTATAGCCATATTTCCATCGGACGTTGTAATGAAATAGTTGGGCGTCACTTTGTAATGATATACTAATTTGTAGCGAACGTTAATTTATTTAATTTAATTAAACATGAGATTCGTTTTTATTTTCCTGAGGGGGTGGGTTGTCTCTTTTATTAACTGCATTTTTTTTTGGGCGCCAGAGTTCCTAGAGACGATGCGAACTGAATATGAATACTTAAATATCAATAACCATAAAGATAAGAATATCAGAAATTTACCCTTATAATTCGTGTCTCACAGACCTCAATCTTGCGATAAATTAAATAAAGGAATTCAAACAACAATATATTAATTTTACAATTAAATTACAACAATGGTATCATGTGAAATGGAGATTATCAATAT